>JAQGBW010000173.1:0-56466 GCA_034698625.1 Julus scanicus | reverse complement strand
TCAGCAAAAATGAGCGGACTCGGAGGAGATCTCTATACTATGGGGTGTCGTGAGGGGGGTGACACCATGAGTTACCGAACCGGGTGACACCATGAGTTACCGCACCGGGTGACACCAACCCTAGTGCCGTCACTGGATACGTGTAATCACAAAAAGGCACGCTTGGGTTACACCGAAACTATTTTTTAATCAATCTTTAATAGATGTCATTAATTACATATTGACGTCAAGAGCGAGATTTCCTTCCATGTACAGTATAACATCACAGAAAAGTGCGTTCTCATGTAATGGTCCACCAAAACCCTAAAGCGAGAAAGCTAACGATTTGTGCTTTATACTTGTATAGCTGTGGTGAAAAACTAAGTGCTCAAAGTCGACAAGTTCGACTCAAGTTTTGAACGTCCTTACCTACACCTCCATCATTGGAAATATCATGAAATATCGACTGCAGAAAATATTCAATTAGGTTTGGGTTAAGTACTTTAAGGATTTTCGATTGTAAAATAGGGCCAACGTGGACGTCGGAGATAAGGCAGGAACTACGAAAATTTCAAATGTTGGTCAAATCTCTTAAATCTTAATGATGTCGAGGATTACAAACTAAGCTGTTATACCCTTCATCATCGTATATGTTAGACGGTGGTAACAATTTCTCTCGTAAAGATAATTACAGGAGAAGGCGTTAAATTGATTACGAAAAGATATTAAAATCCCACAAGCGCGTTTTCACATTTTTCATGCGATGGGTTCAAATGCCACTAGGAAATTAACATGATAAATCAACAGTGTATGCATGCAATCAACGAAATTATAGCAAACGTTGGGAAAATTTCGATTTATAGTCTGTTGCACAGTAAATGGAATTTCAAGAACCAGCAATAAATTTTGAAATCCAATTTTAAATGTGTTGCAACGTATTAAATAGAAAAACTCGTCGCTGTTTTAAATTTTTACCGTTACATATATCTGCTTTAAAAGAAAAGACTAACAAAAAAATGAATGACCAAATACAGAAACTGAATTGATAATTTTCTGAGAAACGAAAATATGGATTATTTTGAAACCAATAATTTACAATTTCGAAAATGGAAGAACATTTTCAACGAGAAAAATCAAATACATATAATTATGCTCGTTTCAGTATACGAAAAATAACATACAAGTGTATATACGTATACCGAGAAATTGAGAGAAGTAGAATTTCAATATGGCTTCTTCTAGAGCAAAAAAAAATCAATCTATTATATTTTTTTACAATCTATTTAACAATTTTCCTCCTCCGGCTTCTAATATAAGTTTAAAAGTTTTAAATTTGTTACACAAAGTTGTTATTATCATCTTTTAACTTCAAAGGCAACTATGGTTACATTTTGTGAAAGCTGTTCTTGAAATCTCAAATTATTTAAGCAGTCAATTAATTGCAGAAGTTTCCACCACTTTCGCAATTTGCTATTGTGAATGCATGATTTTATTTTTGAGCACCTCTTTAATAAATTCGAAAATTTTCGGGAGAATTTCTAGTAAGTAGCAACATCAAACCTACCGCACACTTGAAAACAATTCAAATCAAAATCTAGTATTCACTTGAATCGGGATAATGACTCCCACTTTATCTATATGTCTATTGTTTAAAGTGGTTAGGCTAGCTACTTCTAAAAGTGAGATTACAGTTTGCAAACAATTAACGAATGTGCGATGAAATAATGCACAAAAAATCTTCCTTGAAAATGTTTTAATATCTCATTGTAATGACCTGCACAGGAAACAGAATATACTACGCTGCATTTGGGAAGCGCCTTCAGCCAACAATAATTGAATCACTTTCTTCCCATTAATTCTTAGATAAGACTATTAAAATTCATTATATTTGAACAAAACGAATGCTCACCCTATAAAATACGGATTCATTGTTTAGATTTTCGTGTTACTACTCTAACGAATACATTGTATTAAGAGTATGAAACCAGCCTTGAGTTTAATGTTAAGTAAATTAGAAATTTGAGAATATATATATGGTGTGTTTTCCTTGTATCCATAAACAGTAATATATAATGAAACAGTCGTATATGTGACTACACAGGAACATGTATCCCAAACAGGTTTCATCGTCCAATTGAAGACGATCTACTATTACGATTTTTATATTGGCAAGTTATGACTTAACATCAACAACAAATGAGGATTAGTGTTCTTTTTAGTTTGTTCCTGCATCATGAATCATATAGTTGAAATCAAGATTGGACACAAAAGCATTCAGTCCCGAATTGGTAATGGCCTAAGTGTAAGTGAACTGGCATTTTTGGAACTATAAATTCTTAGAATGGATCTTATAATGGACAAACTAATACAATAACGCCCACTATAGATAACCGTGACTATGTGGCATGGATTCCTCTGTCCTTTATTGTACAAAATCCGCAAAAATTCACCGCATCGGCAATTAACAAATAAATTAACCAATATGCAACCCATGCAGGAAATTGGGCAATATTGTACAGTCCGCGTTGAACGTTCTCCACGCCGCAATTACAACATGCAATATGAGCAAAACTGTCCTTTATTCCTGTTGTAATAAGTTTTCGGGAAAGTGACTTTTGCTATTACTTTCATGATTCCTTAGGTTATTTGGTTGCATTCCACCGAACAACTGCCTTATATATCAAATAAAAGAAAATGTTACGTATTGACTGAAGCATTAAATAGCCAAGTAAAGTGGCTGAGAAGTGACCTAACAGCCTCTCAAGCCAAAGCATTTATTGATTTTAAATATAAGAGCTCTGTACATCTTACAGAATATACTGTATAATACTCTTATCAATGTAAGTTCAATTAATACTTTGGGTTCTACATTATGAAGGATTTCTATCCTCATACAATGTAGGTGTGCTATATACAGATAATTCGTAACCGTACTTGCTTTCTATTATAAAGAAGTTCACAAAAGAATATATTCACAGGTTGGCTTTATAGAAAATGCCAAAGGAAATGCAACTTTAATACCAACCGATATACGAAAACAAATAATGACAATACAATTCAATGCTAAGCTGATCATATATGTAGAAGATCTATTTATAGATTACTTTTCTTCTATACATTGTAGTTAATTTACTTTCTTGTATTATTTTATGTTTTATACATGTGAAATGTACAACAGTGGTTGGGAAAAATAATGAAAGTAGGTGCAATGAAAATCGAAAGTAAACATAGTTTTGAAACAAGTTTATAATGGTAATCGAATTCATGCATGGTTTGTGTTCAGTAGTTCGCGGAAAAGGTGTTATTTAATTAAATTTTAACTTTATAAAGATCAAAACATCAAAGCCATACCCGAAACGAAAAGCTAGGTGAATCTTTTAAGATGTAGTTAGTTGTACCAGCTTCATTTTCGTACAATGTACTCATACAACAAGAAAACCTAAGATTAGAAGAAGTCCAGTATAGCATATTACAATGCTATATAACAATCTATTTGTGGTTAAACCGAGTTCAGACAATGAAATTTCCTGAGCTTTCGACTCTTTCACCTATAATTAATAGAAATGTATTAATTCCTCTCAATTGTTCAGTCTAATAAATAACACAATTAAGTGCACTGTATCCCTCAACAATGTACAATTCAGCCTATGATTCAGTCCACTTTGGCCAAATGATGGATCATTATTTCTTTTAAGTGTGAACCTTCAACATATTCATTATATCAACATCAAAATTAACCTTAAAATATGATAAAATAACTAGTAAGTTGATGGATAAAAGTTTTCCTTATCGATCCTTTTCCGATTGGAATAATCTACCCCTGGAGATCCGAGCAGGACTATTTGAGTGTTCAAAGGAGTCCTGCATACGATCTTGTAAACATTGGAAAAAAAGCCTAAAGAAATACATAATAGAACAATATTGAAAATCCGTTATGAATGATAGTCAAATAAAGTAAATATATAAATTAGTGTTCATTTAATATGTAATTTTATTGAAGAAAATGGAAACTATTTACAATTGTATAATTTTATATATCTGCAATCAAAACATGTACTCATTTGAGTGGTTAATAAAATAATAATAAAATAATAATAATAATAATAATAATAATTATAACAGCTGATGGCACTGCATGGATTTTTTGCCTACATCAAACTCGATAATCTCGACAAATTCTTAAACCATCACAGAGACATTGCCAAATTTCCTACCAAGTTATTAAATTTTGATTCGACAAATTATGAAATTTATTTTATCAGTATTTATTTATTTATTTAAGAATTGATCATGTCAGAAAGAAAAAACATACACAACTTTATATACATATATATATAGTATATAGCATTGGCTCATTATTGCATAATTTTCTGTACAAGAACTTGTCTTGACTCTAAAGTTTTCACATCTTTCTTACAATTATTCCATTCAAATATAGTATATTGTAATATGATTTAAAGTTCTGCATACCCTCATTATAAATATTTTTTAGTTTTTCATGTGTACTTGACAAAGAATTTCGACAATTTCTTGACTTGTCCTTATAATCTGAAATCAATTTAGTTGGGGCAATTACAGATAATATGCGAATACATAAACCCATCATTTGTTAATAATAGCACAACATTAGATAACAATTATAGTCATCACAATCTTCTCTTTTATCTCAACCCATCAGTGGTGTCGAAATAGGGGAATTTTATGAAATTTACCTAAAATGCACTATGTTAGGTGTTTTGTACTTTCTCTAGAGGTAAAAATTAAATTTAACGTTATTGGCAATAAACAGTAATTTTAACAAGTAATTTATTTTATATTTCCAGGCTAATGTCACCACTGAGCTACCAAGCCACCGGGAATCAAACCCCGCCAACGAGTCCTCGGTCGCCAACTACGGTGTTGAACTGAAACAGTCCACGAGCAATAGCGACGAGTCCTTCGACGAAGATGTACCAGCTGAAAGAGCGGCGATCAAAAAGCGACATTTGGCGTCGTTGGCCAGAGATGGCGACATGGCGGCCAGACGTCTTCACCGCAACCCCTGGTGGGATCAAGTGGCCTACAGGGCCCAGGATGATGTTGATGAGGAGGAGGATCCGGCTTTCTCAGGTGTCCTAAAACGTACGTTGGCGTCGTTGGCCAAGCAGGGCGATGCCGCAGCAAGAAGGATTTCTGGATATGAGAAGCGTGACCAGGATGATCAAGAATCCGATTCCGAAACATATTTCGAATTGGACGACGGTATTGTTCCCGAACAAGACAAGCGCAATCTGGCATCCATGGCCCGGCTGGGAGACGATGCTGCCAGGCGGATAAACTATCAAATGAGATCTTGGGAGGATCCCCTGGCAGACTGGAGAGAAAACAGTGGTCATGAAGACGAAAACCTGCACTCGAAGCGCAATCTGGCAGCACTGGCCAGGCACGGTGACGCCGCTGCCAGGAGGCTCAACTTCCAAAAAAGACAACCGTGGGACGGAGACGCTACAGAGTACAATGGCCAGTTTATCGACCCTGCTGAATACGAGAAGCGCTCCCTGGCGACGATGGCCAGAGATGGCGACGCCGCTGCCAGGAGGCTGAACTTACATAATAAGCGGCTTTTTGACGAGGAAGCTTCTGAGTATGATGCTGCGGAATACGAAAAGCGTTCTTTGGCGACGATGGCCAGAGATGGCGACGCCGCAGCTAGGAGGCTCAGCAGCCAACAAAAGAGGCTATTGGACATGGATGATGCAGAATACGACAAACGCTCCCTGGCGACGATGGCTAGAGACGGCGACACTGCTGCCAGGAGGCTTAACAGCCATCAAAAAAGGCTTTTGGAAGGAGATGATGCAGAATACGATAAGCGCTCCCTGGCGACGATGGCTAGAGATGGCGACAACGCTGCTAGGAGGCTTAACAGCCATCAAAAAATGCTTTTGGATGTGGTTGAAGCTGATAAGGACAAACGCTCCTTGGCGACGATGGCTAGAGATGGCGACAACGCTGCCAGGAGGCTTAACAGCCATCAAAAAAGGCTTTTGGACGGGGAGGATGGGGAGTACGACAAACGCTCTTTGGCGACATTGGCTAGAGACGGCGACAATGCAGCCAGGAGGCTCAGCAGCCACCAAAAGAGGCTTTTGGATGTGGAAGATGGAGAGTACGACAAGCGATCCCTTGCGACGATGGCCAGAGATGGTGACAATGCAGCCAGGAGGCTTAACAGTCATCAAAAGAGGCTTATGGACATGGATGATACAGAGTACGACAAACGTTCCTTGGCGACGATGGCCAGAGACGGCGACGCCGCAGCAAGGAGGCTCAGCGGCCAAGAAAAACGACTTTGGGAAGGAGAAGTTGCGGACTACGACTCCCAAGATTTGGACTCCCCGGAATACGAAAAACGCACCCTGGCAGCGATGGCCAGGCACGGTGACCCCGCAGCCCGTAAGCTGTACCTTTCCAAAGGCGGGATGGTCAGCCTTCCCGTTCGGGAGGAAGATGTTCCGGTGAAACGGCACTTGGGCGCACTTGCTCGAGAGGGAGCGCTGAAGCACATGTGGGAATTCGGAAAGGGTGTTCCCAGACCTTGGAATTACGGCCTCCCGGATAGGTGGTACAAGCGCCAGAATGATGACGACAATGACGAAGAAACGTGGGAGGAATCTGACGAGACCAGCGAGGGATCTGATGTGCCGATAACCATGGTCAAAAAACACATCGCGGCCCTGGCTAGGCGAGGTTCGCTGATCAATCTTCGCTTTCAGCGGCGCCCCCTACCACCAAATTGGTATAAAAACAGCGACGACTCGATTAGGTCCAACGGCGGCTACAAGCGCAACATCCAATCCCTGGCCCGGATGGCCGCACCGGGCTCGGGCTATCGCTCCTGGTCCAGAGGCCGCTTTTGGGGCCCCACTGAGCCGTTCTATCAGTTAAACGGAAGGATGCGTTCTACAGGATCCCGGGATAGGGCCCGTGGGGTGCGTTCCACCCGCGAGGGGTACATGGACACCCTACCCCGCTCTCCAGCGGCGATGGCCTACCGACCGGTCTACGGGAACTACGACGCTTTCAGGGCCCCCATGGCCTTCGTGTCGCGGCACATGTTCAAGAGGGCTTTAGGAGGAATACATCCGGTTATCCCAGGGAAATCATTACGCCTCGAGGATCCACTTCCTCTGTCTACCATCGAGTTACCCAAGACCTCGTCTTCTGAGCAAGTGGAGCAAGCAAGTCCTCCTGGTGGATCCTCCAAAGCTTCGCCTCACAAACCCAAAGGCCCAATGGAAGGACTTGGAGAACATGACCCATCTTCGAAAGATAAACACTAATTTAGTTCCGTGGAGTTAGTCCACGTGGATCCTCCCCTGAGCAAGCGTCACGTGAAAAATGTTTACAAAAAAGTGTCTCTTTTTGAGCCACGCGATGCTGGGGAAAAGTCGTTAGTTCAGGGAAGAAGTTGACGTTGTCACCTGGTGTTGTCAAACGTGATAAGCACCCCGATAGCGGTGTGTCATTTTAGACCAATCAATAGTCTTCCAGATTTTGTGACACGGGGAACAATGTTCCAGCTCACCGTTACTATTTCTTTTTTAAAAAAACAAATTCTGTCTCATTATGAAAGTAGTACAAAACACGAATAACATATCGGAAATTTTTAAAAAAAATCAATTGTAACATCGAATAGCAGTGAACGGGTTTTTAAGTAGCAATTGTGCAAGTGGGGAGATTTTGATAGCGGCTAAATAACGTATTAGTGAAAATATTCCTTCGTTGAAACTTTGCATTTCAATATTGGTTAGAATTTATCTAGAAAGTATCGCAAAATATGAAAACAAAAAATCTGAAGATGTGGCAACAAAAATTTCCGTTGCGGAAAATGTTTGTAACAATTTCATTTTACTGGAATATTTTTCCGGAATGCTAATATTTTAGATATCCGGACTTTATCTATTGCTATAATGAGTAATTAAGTTTCGTAGTATAAAATTAAAAGGAAGAACTTGTGCCAATTGGCTTTTGAGATTGATTACAGGAACACCATCACTTACAAGAGAAATACCAAGATCAGCAACAATCGAGCATATTACTTCAAATATTTCATCCATAAAGATAACACATTTTCATAAAAAAAATATCAGATTCTGGAATTCAACATCATTTGAATTTATGAATGACCCCTGACATGCAGTCAAAACTACGAAATCCACATCACTGACATGACCCATAAACTCACAAGCGTTCTGCCAGTAAACATCTACTTGCATTAGAAACCCCAAATGGCAAACGTTCCAAAGAATGTAATGCCACATTTTTAGCCATCTGTAGAATGTTAGCTAGGGCAAAAAAAAAATCCCAGTCTCTCTGGACATATTGGACCACTCAACAAAACGGTTGAAATTTGTTTCATTGAAGACACTAAGGATAAGATAAGTGACCTTTTGGTTATCGACCATAACAGGGAACAAAAGCATCAGCCTTTTGGGATGAAATAAAATCTATATTTCCGACAAAATATATCAAGCGTCAGTCTTCCAAGTACTTCTTCCCAAAATGTCTCAATGTTACAACCTGCGTAAACATTGGTGTGAATGCATGCAAAATGCCAGTTTAGGCATCACCGATTTGAAAAGAGACACTTTTAGTTTTAAATCAGTTAAATAAGCGGGATTTTTTGGCATCGATGACAATTACAGTATTATATCAACTGTATTCGTTACACGTTTCATACATGTAGTTTTATTTGTTATATGATCTATTTTAGATTTTAAATAATTAAGCAGCATAATCAGGTTGTCAAAGTGTTAAATGTACCATTGTCTCTTTTAGTTTACACGTTATTCTATATAAAGGAAATACATTATATAATTTAAAACAATTTGTCACAACCTCAATTAGCTGCTGGTGAAGAATATATAGTGAGACTTCTTCTGAATGTATTTTTATTGGCTGCGGACTTAGTCTAGTCTTGAGGTAAAAAAGCTCAAGTTTACCTTTTATTTGTATGGAAGAAAACAGAAACGTGACGTTCTTTTATCAGGAATGTTAACATAACCTTGAAGTTAGGTCTCAAATTTATACGATACGCTTATATAAACTTGCTAAAACTTTGTTCATTTCTCTATTTAATTCCAGAAATAGTGTCAACAATTGTTGTGAATCCGATTACTATTTCATCAAATGTAATTTCAATAAATAGCTTCAATAAAATAACCAAGAAATGTTGCTTATAAAAATCATTACATTAAGTACTGACAGCACTGCATGACATGACATCGTGTTATTGTCAATCGAAGTTCTTTTAATATTTCACTTTATCATTTTCAGATTATGGTTAGATTTTCCCAAAATATATTTTAAATAAGATATTAGGACATACCTTTACGGCTCGATGATATTCAGTCGACACATTCACACGGTTGCTTAATTGTCGCTCCATTAAATCCATGGTATTCGCAAAACTTCCATCTTGATTTGCATTTTTGTAAAACAGTAAAAGATGTCATACGCCGCCGTCTGATATCAAAATCCAGATTGTTCGTTCGAAGTTCACTAGACTATTCCGTTTTAAAAAAGCACTACTACACGCGGTTACTGCAGAAGATTTCCAAGCAAATACACAACTGATAACTATGGCTTAGTAAAAACACGTCCGAAAGTCTTGATTATACTTCCAAAGAGTAAGTGCGTGACCAGCTTTGTCTGAAATCTGAATGGTTACGAAATCGAATGTAACCTTTGTTACCGGAAATATAAAAAAAATTGACTATATGTAAATTTTATCAACTCAATAGCCAACCTCCTTCAAGCTAGAGGCTAGAATCTCCAGCCGGAAACACGCGTGAAGTTTAGCTATGGATCTGCGCAGGCGCACGGAACTAATTTCCCGGTAATCAATTCTGTGCGTAAATACGCAACCGCCGAAATAAATGTTTCCGGGTGGAGCTACTAGCCTCTCGAATAAAATGGGCTAAAATGGTATATGCTAATCAAAGTTTTAAAGATAAAAGTAATTTATCAGGGTGTCCAGTAAATTTACTGAAACAAATTAAAGCATATTTCAAGGACTTTATGCTAGCTTGCATTTTCCCACAACGAATTACTAGAACATTTTTTCAAAGAATCGATCTGAACATTAATTTTTCTACAAAATATGAAATTTTGTTTTTCATTATCGGATTTAATTCTGGCATAAACTGTAATTTCCTTTGTGAAGTGTATATAATGTGTCGAACTCTCGCACATTGACTTTGCATAACTATTTCTTTAGAAAACCTATATCGTTAGGAATCAAAATTGTTCAAAACGTATATAAATTTGAAATCGTTACTAAACCTATAAAAAATAGATAAGTAAAAAAAAAACGCACGGAGACACGGATAAGTCGTTATTAATAATTAATGCATAGCCTTTCATGTATTGTTCATTTTATGAATACAAATGACTATTTGGATGTGGAAGCCTCGATTTCTTCCAGAACATAAAATTATGAGGACGTTTAAAAAATTAACATACAATACATTATTCCGAATAAATAAGTAATATTGGCGAAGGAGAAAAGAATAGAGAAGCAAATGCAATATGCGACAAATGCAAGAACACAACTGTACTGGAGTGAATTAAAAAGGAAAGGGAGGGGGGGAGGGAGGTGCATTTATATATCACAATCTATGATAATTAAAACTGAAATGGTGAAATCTGTCCTGACAACTAGATAGAATGCAATTAAGGCGAACATTTTAACCAAAGATCTCATTTTCATTTTCAAACTTTCAAATCACTATTTGAACATTTAGCAGCAATTCTGGCATTGGAAATAATTATGGACAAAAGTTAAAATTGAAATTATGGAAATGCATGGCTTCACGTCTACTTAACCTAAACAGTGTTTGAGCATTAATATTGTTAAAAATTTAAAGCCTACATATTGGAAGAAAAATTAGCACCATTTTAGCTCACTGACCATGTTTCTTGATCAAAAATACCTTTAAAAAAACAGTTTTGTCTGAGTAATTCCATGTTTAAGTTCCACAAAAACTGGGGTTCATGTTTAGTAGTAATCTGTAAATCTTATTTCCACAAGTTTGTTATACAGTTGTACGTTCCAAAACCATTAGAAGTTGAACTTCTAAAGCCATAGTTCGTTAATGGTGCTACCCAAATTAATTCACGCACTTAATGCATTCTTCGACTGTTGTCAAACAAAGAGGTAAAGTAGAATAATGAAAAGACAAATCATTCTTCGGTCCTTGTGGGAAATAAAATAAAAAAACTAAAGAAAGACATTATCGTGATTCCAAGGCACTAAAACTGCCAAACGTTTCATTTTATAAGAGAGGTTTTAATTAATCCCACACACACAGTATCTGATGGTTGCTGTTATTATTATTATTTTTTTTTCATATTTTTTTGTAAAAAAAATCTATCATTGGCCAATCACAGACAAGATACACACATATGAAATTGCATAATACATTCTACTCGTGAGTCATTACAAACACCATACGTTCATTAGCTACCCTGGACGGGTACCGGCTTTTCCTCGATGACCAAACCCTCGCATTCAATGCCTATTCAACAATCACAGTTTTTGTTTCTGACTCAGGCACCCACAGGCTGCTGAAATTTTGTATCGAAATTCTAAAAGTGTTGACTTCATAACACAATAAACAACAGACATGTCATCTGCGAATCATCATTCTCCTAAGTTTAGTTTTCTGGCATGTCCATGCAAAGGCAATGTCCTCTACCTTATTTGGGAAAAAGACGGGTAAGTAACAATTTTATCATAATTTTATATCAATCCCTCATACTCTGACTTCATCTCTACAAGTTTCACCGGTATTATTACGAGTATGAGCATTACAATATTAATATATGAACATTTTAAAAGTGCCCATGTTTCCTTATTTTACCAATTAAATTCTTATACTTTATACAAGTTAAAGAATATCTTACTTTTTTTTTCAAAACTAGTTTTAGCAATGTTTTTGAAAGGGAAAACCAATATTTTTGGAATTACAGCACAGTGAGCTATTACCAAAATACTATGAACATGCCCCTGATGAGATGACAAGGTAGCAATTATATACAAGAACATGCCAAATGAAACTGAGAACTATGACGATTTCCAATACAAAGCCAAATAGATATCATTAAAAGTTTTAATGAGGTAATATTGCAGGGGCCTAGTCAGAAATCTTCCCTATGTACACACATAGCCGTAGCATCGATCCGCACAATACATTTTATACACGTATAAAAAGATCCTAATCACTCGTGTTCGAAAAAAAATCGCAATCACCAACGCAGAAGTGGGGGTAGTTAATGAGGAAACTGGGGGAGCAGAACAATGAAAAACCCAATACAACTTGGCATTCCTGAAAAAAAAAATGCTTTCTTTGTACAGATTGATTAGACTACAATAATGCTAATGATGAGCCTGAACTCGTTGGGGACCAAACGCAATTTTTGTCCAGCATGATAGTATTTCCTATCGGTGTTAATTATTAGCAACGAATAACGGTGGCGGAGACTTCAATAAAACATTCACCTTCTATTTTTGTTGCAAAATACAGTTCCTTTATGGGGTTTCTAGAGCCTTTGTAAGGGAAGACTCTTGGTTTCCGTTGCTGCACTATAGGACAGAAAAAACAGAAAACTAGCACGAAACGGCAACAGAAAGACACAAACACACACACAGCAGTCTACAAGTATACTTTTAGGCACTTTTGGGCTAGATATTCCACCGGTTATCACTGTCCCGCCTTTTTTGCTTTATTACAGGGGCTATAATTCCTCAACCGCGGTGAACCGCCTTTACTTCCATGTCCACCACCACCGCCTCACAAGTTTTCCTTGATAACCCGCCCGAGTTCGGAGAGTTCACGTAACCCACTCTGAATTGTTGGACCAAAAAGACAAAAAAAAATAATAATACAAAGATAACTTTCAACGTCAACGATTATGCGAAAGAGGGTTGACAAGGTCTGCAATGCTCCCGTGCAGGTTCCTCGTCTTTGCAGCAATGTTATCGGGGGAAAGTTTTTCAAAACAGACCACAGAAATATCACCGGTAACTCGCATTTTCCAGAATAAAATCCAAATTTCAAAAACCGTTTATAAGAGTATCTGTGGGCTGCGCATCTCTCTCCTGGATTCTGGCGCTGCGATACGTTTTCACCGGGTAGCCGACCGAGGGGTTATGGTGAGGTAACTGTGGCGAAATAAAGCGACTCCCGAATAAACCTGCAATATGAGCATCGAGAGAGAGAGAGCACGGAATGGCAGGGTCAGCCTGCTCTTGTATTGCTAATAACATGGTGACGAATACTGTACGATGGACGGTGGCCGCTTTGCATTTTGCCGATTCCGGGGTACGTTGAACATTTACATCCTCGCGCTACGAGTCTCACTGGCATAAATGATTCTAGTATTTTTTTAAATAAATCTCAAGGCAGCATATCCAAAGCTTGCCAAAATTGCATAATAACAACAATAACAACGAGAATAATAATAAAAGGGCAAAAAAATATGACTCCATTTCTAAAAACTAACGAGCCTCCGAAATTGTCAATCCAAGGCTTCCTGTACATGGAAAGGTGATCACTGGCTGTGGTTTGATAATGGTAAAAATGGCAATACTTCGCTTATATAAGTAATTGGTCATCACAAGTCTATTAAACAGTGGCCACGAGGCCAATACACAATACAATGATTGAGTAACCACATTAAGACATTATACGCTTGAATGCGGTGAAAATGGTTAAAACATTTCAGAAATGTTTAAACACCAACCTTAAAATGACTAAATCAAAATTACCTGTATATACTGGAAAACGTAATATGAGCATTTCAAATTAAAAATGGAGTTTATTTTAAACAAATTCTCCAAGTCATGTAAAATAGCATTTAGCAATTGTTGTCAGCGATTTTCTGGTTAACATAAATGCACCAACATCTATTGTTCCATTAACAGAATTCCACTAATAGAAAAAAATCGATGCATTTCATTAATTTCTCAAATCTTAGCAAAAAAAAGATAGTTGATAAAGTTGACTTTTTAAGTTACCAAATCAAAACTTATTGCACCGACTTAAGAACTCCCCAGAAAACGGCTGGCATCTATCTGCAAATTTAGTCATCCAATATTCAAGGATGAAGCTCAACTACATGATATTTAGTTACCAATTCTCGTTATAAGCCATCCCAAGCAGCCCCTGATGTGATAATCCTTTCAAAATACAGGATGCCACGGTTGGTCCGGTTAAACCCTCGGAATCGCTAGTGGTACGCGACCAGCAAATAAATTTGTCAAAACTATAAAACCGGCGACACGGCTCATTCTAAATGCCTATATTTGTGAGCGCTCATCTGGGACAGTCCCAAGACTGCATACTGGCACTTCAAGCAGTGATAATGTGTCTGTCTCTGATTGTGAGAGCACGACTCCGTGTTGCACGACTGGGAGGCCGTGAATTTCTCGAAGCCCGCCGCCATGATGGTGTCCAGTTTTTGGTGCTGCCGTCTGTGGGCCACCACCTTGTTCGTATCGGTGCACACAAACTCACACTTGTAGCAGTGAAAGTGAGATGCCTTGTTCGTTACCGAGCCTGGGGTCACCGTGTAGATGCACCCGGGTCGTCCGCACGACACGTTGGCCCGGAACTGCTGGAAGTCGCCGCCCATGAGGGTGTCCAGGCGTTCGTGCCTCGCCGTATGCTGCACGAACCGCGTTTTGTCACAGAAGCTGTAGCCGCAGTCGATGCGCATGCAATGAAAGTGCGTCTGGTGTTCCCTATAACCGCAGTGGGTGTATTGACAGTCTTCGTTGAAACGGTAGCGCACGTAACCTTCCGGAACGGGTTCATCCTTGAGGATTCGAAGACAGCTCATCTTGCTTTTCTTCGATTCAGGGCCGTCCTCGAATCGCAGCGATCCCATTGGTGTTGGCACAGGCCGCTTGAGATTGCCGGCCAGATGGGGTGAGCTAGGATCAGATTCCAGAGAATCTATGGGGCTGGGAATGCCCGATTCGGGCATGGAATCACGCGGCGAGTGCTCTGGATCCAGATCGGCGCCGCTGCTACCGTTTCGGTGCGTCGGGGAGAAGCGGTGGTCTTCCGTGGCGCCACCGGGCAACATGAAATTCATTGCAGAGGCTCCCGGAAGGCAAGAGCCAGATGGGAATGTCTGGTGAACGTCACTGGACGAGTGACTCGCAGCGGAAGTGGCAAGAAAAGTAGCACTGTAGGAGAGATGCTGGGAGGATGGGGTTGAGTCTGTGGACGGTGAAGAACGTGGGTGGGCTGCAAAGGGATTGGAACTGGCATTGCTGTCGTTACTGGTCTCCTCTTCTCGGCGTCTGCCCTCTGATCCCCCATCGTCATCCTCGTCCACACGATCTGACAAATCGTCCTCGCTATTCGTCATTCTGGACGAATTTCCCGTCGGACTGGCAGAACCCATGTGTTTCTGAATGTGTCGCTGAAGCTGCATGAGCTTTCCGTAAGCCTGAAAAGAAAATAATGCGACTTAGTTACAAAACTGGAAAACTTATAAGCTAAGCATTGCTTGTCGTTTGTGACATTTTAACAAGGACCAAAACATTGAGCAATGCTCACCCAGAGTAGGACAGCACGTTTCAACTCAATCGACACTAAACGTTTAAAATTGTCAAGGCACATTAAAAAAGGAACTAAAACTATCAGAGAATTAGACATTTTTGGCCCTTTTCTAATTACAATGTTCAATTAAAAAAAAAATTACAGGTGGGCGCACACATTTTTGTCGGTGGAATAGTAAATAAGAAATAAGAAAATGAAATAGGAATAAGAAAAACGTTCAATATTATTTGAATTTTTTCAAGATGTTTATTAAAATGTGCTTTTTTAAGGGGGTTTGGTACCCTATGCATTTTAATGGTAAAATTTGCACTTCACCCAATTTTAAAAATAAAAAAGTTTCAATAAAATTAAAAATGTATACACATTCTTTAAGACGAATACAAGGTCATGTTATATTTATTTTTCGATTTAAATTGTTAATTATTATTAAAATAACAAATTTTAAGTTTAAATTTGAATTTGGCGCTTAAAAATCACGAGAAAAATTTGTTATTTTAATAAAAATAAACAATTTAAATCAAAAAATAAATATAACAAGAACTTGTAAACGTCTTAAAGAATGTGTATACATTTTTAATTTTATTGAAACTTATTTATTTTGAAAATTGGGTGAAGTGCAAATTTTACCCATTGAAATACATAGGGTACCAGACGCCCTAAAATTCCTTATTTTAAGTCTAAATTATGTGAGTGAACGAGGTTGTACATGGGAGGATGTAATCTTCTCTTAAGCATTAAACAGTTGTAGGGTTGGCTCTAATGCTAAAATATATTGACTATCCTGCTCTATATTAAACCTTGGTTCACACTAATTTTATCATGAGGAAGGAGGCATTATGACGTTTAATGTTTCTAAATTTACCTGATTGCAGAAGGTGCAATGGACGTGGTCCCTATTTCTCAATTTACAGAAGGCCCTGCCGCAACTCCGCTCCACACCGTATGCAACGTGGCTTTCGAGCAGCACCTGCCATTCGGCTGACAATTTCCCACAGTTGGAGTCCTGGTCCGGTGCACCTGGTATCCTGGACGAAGCCTCCGAATCCCCGGACATGGAGGATAGTTGAGGGGACTGTTTAGAACCATCTTTATTTCCCATCGCTTGTGGGAACGCTGATAGGGGATAGTAAGTCCCAGTGGCCTTGATGACCGTCGGTTTGCCGGGAATAGGTGTCCTTGGTTCGGATATGGTCATGCTGGGGGACGTGGATTGGGGCGACGGACATTCGGTCTTAATGTGGACGGGCGATTTCTTGGCACTGGAATTGACACTGGCTACGCCGTTATTTTCTGCGCCCTCGCTTTCGGCAAAGCGGTGCTTCTCGTTGTGCTGGCTCATGGTGCTGTAGCGGACGAAGGAGTAATTGCAATTGGGTCGAATGCAGTGGAAATGTCGGTTCACTTCGTTGCTCATGCATCCGGGTAACCGGCAGTCTACACTGCGATCAAAGAAGGCAAAGCCTTCCAGAATGTCAATGTTGTCGTGAAAATCCTTGGAGTGCAGTACCAGGACGTCGCTACGTTCAGTGATGAAGAAACACCGAGGCTGCGCGCAGTGGTAATGGTTTTTCCCGAACATGGAGCACACTGGTGTGGAGCACGGCGTGCCTTCAGGATACACATAAAAGCCATCTTGCACTTCCACCTAGAAGCAAAACGAGCAAACCAAACGCCATCAGCCACAGGAAGTCTGCCACTAGCTGTCACCTCTTCCATTAACTTTCCAGGCATTTTGGGGATCATTAAAGCACCTATTCTTTTTTCTGGAATGTCCTACCCAAATTCCGTTAGTGGGATTAGACCTATGGCTGAAATCGTGCATCATTACCTTTTGCTGTGGTATATTCTGAGTGAGAAGTCCCGCAGATGCCAATGCTAATTCCGGAGGCAGCGAAGGTTTTGTAACAGTAGGGGAGGTGCTCGTTGCAGTGCATCCTGCAGATGACAGCTTATCAAACAGTGACACAGTTGGCAGGTTGTTGGGCTTTGGTAGCTTGAAGCTAGTGTAGATGGCTTGGGGAACATCGGATGAGCCAGACGTCACTGGAAACTGTAAAGCCAACATCGTTAGAAACGTCCCGGAACATTAAAAATACCCAGCTAACATGATAACTCGTCGGATCACATTATCATGGACAGTTGACATACCTCGATGATTCGGTTCTTAGGTGGACGTCCACGCTTCCTTTTGAAGATACCATCCAAGGAGGACGACAAGTGGAACGCTAATGGGTCACTGGAGTATTCCTTGGAGAAGTTCAGCTTGTGGGAGTACTCGTGCATCTTGTAGTGATCCAAACGGCGAAAGGGCTTGTCGGATGGTAATATAATCTCTCGGCAACTCTGCCAGCCACAGTGATAGTGCCGCTCTTTACTCTGATGTGGACAATCAGACGGGCAGCAGTTGGTCTGTCCGGCGTCTACCGTTGTGTAAAACGCATCGGTCACTTGATCCTGTTGCTCGTGGTTTCTGGCATGCTCACGCACGCCATCTTTGGAACGGAAAACCATGGTGCAGTTTTCAGCATTGCAGTGGTAATGGTCTTTGTAAAGGAAATCACAGTTTGGTTTGCAAGGATCATTGGCAGTGTACCTGGAGAACAAATAACATCAAGAACGTGAATGTCTCGGTCTACAGATTGCGTATCATCGCAAGAAAATATTGTACAATATGAAACTCGGGCTTTATAATTATAACATTTTCCAGCACAAGTGAAAAATATAATCGGATTTAAGGAAAATTGGATTACCGTGATAAATACTTCTTCCAGGAATCGTCCAAGCGCGCCTTTAACAAATCCGCACTTAAATCAAAGACTGACATGTGTTCGGGGCCCGGCACAAAGCCATGTGCTGCGAATGCTTGGTCCAAATGTGGACTTCCACCAGCAGCCAAGAAGGCAGACGTGTACTTTGACAGTGACTGCTGGACAGCATCACTAAAGCTCATAGAATTAGCTGGGACAGGAGTAAGACCATGCACCGACGAAGGTCCTAGAGAACCTGGAAGTCCACCAGTAGGCGACGTCATCATAGGCATGCCACCTTGCAACTGGCTTGCATATTCTGAAGCTTTCAGCTGAAAACAAAAACATGATGAGTGAGCAATATCAGCGATATCATAAATACATGGCCAAGTTTTCCAAAAATTTGTATTAAACATACCTCATCTCCAATTGACTGCAAGGCAAGTACTTGATTTTCACCCAAAGTTCGCATCATACTTTGAGCCAACTTGAATTTCCTGTATGCCATTTCGTTTTCACGTCGCTCATGCTTTCGTTTGTGGGAATATAACTGCCCACTTGAGTGTAGGACATAGACACAGCCTAAAAACACAACAAACAAATTATTGAAAATTTAGCATAAAAAATACAGTATTTATTTTCATATTTTAAGATTTTTATGACAATGAAATGAAATTTAGATTATTGGCAAACATAATAGATGTATGATATCTAAATTCCTTTTTTTTTGAGAAAGTTAGGTCCCATTAAAAGGCAACTGGCTATTTTACGAAATATTTGCATTACTGCCAAAGTTTGCTAGCCAAAACAGACAAAACGAATTTTCAGAATCAAAAAAATATCCTCACCTGGTCGAATGCAGTGGATGTGATTGCAGACACGAGAAAAGCGGCAATTTTCGAAAGAACAATGTTCGTGTTTCATGAATTTCTTGAAGCCATCCTTGTTCAGTTGTTCATCTTTGATATGATACGACTTGTGCTTCTCTGTAAAAAATAATTTATATCATTTATCAATTTTAGTGGAATGAGTGATAGAAATCAAGACCAACAGAGCGATCACTGCCAACTTGAAAGAATTGCTTACCCATGTCTGCTTTATTTTTGAATGTAAAATTACAGGTAGCTCTTCGGCAATGAAAATGCGTCGTCCTTTGGCCGGAAAAGGCGCAGTAGGGCGTGGCACAGTCCTCGGTGGCTCGAAAGCGCTGAAATCCTTCTTGGATGATAGCAGAATCCTTCCTATGATAATTTGCATGCATCTGCACGTCAGACGTGCTGATGTACACTTTTTCGCAGCTATCCTTCAAACAGTGGTAGTGAGTTTGTTTGCGGTTGTGGGAGCATCCCGGAAACTTTTCGGAACAGTCATCCATTGGGCTATAGCGAAGAAATCCATGCTGCAAGGACTCATCCCGCTTTTTGTGCCACTTGAAATGTCGGATCATTTCTTCCTTCTTGACAAATACCTATGAAAATTTTTTTTAAAAATGTTAGAAAAAGCAAAATTGTCAAATGCCCAATTTGAGCCCCCATAACATCTTATTTATTCAAAATAAATCTAAATCAGCCATTCCTACCCTTGAATTGCAATCCAGACAATGGAAGTGCTCCCTGTAGTTCAGATCCTTGCAAGAATTGTGCCCACATTCGTTTGAACTAGAATAGCTTAAATGAAAAAAAATTATTGTTTAAATTTAAAACAACTTGAAAACAAGCTTTTTGTGTTCATTAATTATAATCCAATGATGCCCTGCAGAAAACAGATGCATGTGGTTCTCACCGTTTTACGTATCTTGAGTAATCAACTGGTGAAGATTTTCCTTCCTTGTATAAACTTGTACTCAGACCTAAAGAAAAAAAAAATTAAAACTATTGATGAGTTCTTTAATGGTTTGAGAACTATGAAATTCAATAACATATACATATGTGAAATATAAAATATATTTATAGCTCAGGAATAAGAAAATTGAGGAATATTGAGATACAAAATTACTTTGCATGTTTCAGAACAAACTATAGACATGTTGGTAAAGAAGTTAAGAACCCTTTTAACCCTTTACTACCACATACTACATACATAGCAGCAAAGGTCAACAGCCTTTTACCGAAACCATTAAAGGGCAATTTTTTCAATTTTTTTTAATGAACATCAGGACTAAGGTTGTCATGTGTGACAATACAATAAAACACAGGTCGCGTCAGTATAGCATGTTGTAGCACGCACGGGAGGTATATAGGCAACGCCCTCTGTAGTCTGTTGGCCAACAGCCCATTAACCTGAGGACACCGTCTTTATTGGAGCAAGAGTGCGTGCGTGCCTTAAGATGTCAATAAAATTGCCAAGTTAATTTGTCATATTATTTCGTTAAATTTCAATTTCATACACTCGTGATTTTTCCCCCTTTGTCCGACACCTTTCATTTTTTTCGTCCATTGTTGTTTGAAAGCAACGGAGCGGATAACATGTTGCTTTCTTTTTTCTCATCCGAAATAAAATGAAATGATATGGTCCGCCATTTAGCCCTAATTACCGTCCATTGAAATCGACGGATGGCGCTCTTTAGGATGAAAAAACGCATGATAAAGCGACACGTGTGATAATGACCCTTAAAGGAAACATTATCTAAAGATTTACTGTATGAAAATAAAAAAAAATTGAACAAAAGCGAAGTGCAGAAAAATCAGTAAGTCTTGGTTGAAAATATATTTATGGAACAAACTATAAGTTTATGCCAACAATATGCACCATTACACAAAAAAAACCTAGAAAAATAATATATTGGAAATAGAATCCAATACGTGGCGGCAAACATTTAATTGTCGGCACAAATTTCGAACATTTCAATGGATACCAGATAATTTAGTTTAAACAATACAACCATTAAAAACTGCATAATTCAATAAATGCATATCTAATCAATTTTTGCTTACAAACTTTATAGTAAATATTTATTTCCCTAACGATTTATATCAAGGATGTGACAAAACTTGAGTCTATTTGAATCGACGACGGCATTGCTTTGGCAACCCATTCACAAATTTTCCATTGTCTATGTTGCTGACGTCGTTAACCAAATTCAATATTATTCATGAACGTCTTCTCGCAATCGGGTTTATTCTATTCTTCGTATCACTATATTTTACAAATAAAAGGATACCATCAATTAATCAATCCATCTTTTTTTAGGATTCAGGCCACATGTTTCTAATGTGTTTTTTTCACTTTGACACAATATTCACGTTTATTATTCATTTATTTTACATTTCTCTTAGAAATATGCTCCAATTATTAAACATATGAAACGCGAGCTGTTTGGACAGGTGGTTTTTGAGCGAATATCATTCGATGAAATATGGCTTACCATTGTAATACTAAAATTTAATGTACACATTTTACCTGGAAATTTGTTTTCAAAATTCGTCGCTTATACAATGACAGCTGGTTAATCACTAGACACTTCTCTGGTTAAAACAAAACCCAGACGTAGAATCGTAAATGCATGCAAAGCTGTTGGCAAGTAAACTACAGTCCCATTATGAATTTATTTCTATTTAAAATATCAATTGGCCAATCTATAATATCTAGGTCAGAGTAGATGGAACTTCATTAAATGTAATTTCTAAACCAAAATTCAAATGAAATACAATGTAATATGTTATATCACAAGTGTTTTTTTCCGAACTCATTAAATCACTCTTCAGTATTAATCATAGTTTTACGTCATGTTGCAAATTATTTGAAAGTAAACCTTGATTATATTGTAGGCAAGAATGTTGTTGTACGTCACAGAAATTCCTTACAATCTTTCCCTTCTTATCCTTGTTTTAAAACCAAAAGTAAAAACATGCATTATTATTTCAAATAGTGCCTATAGATCCCTGCGAGAAATATTTCATCCAAGCTTTTAACCAAAACTGTCAAAAGTGAAGTTAAACATATTTCTAAGCGCAAAATATGAACAAGGCTGTTATTTTCGGCTATTTTTAAATTACACTGACAGCCAATTCAGTTTTAAATTTATTCCTAGCGCAGTGAACTTCCCTGACACCGAGCTGTAATTTTTTAAACGTTATTTTGCCTATTAAGGCAAGATATATCGGCCAAGATTTTATTTTACGCTATCTTTTCATGCTGCCACTGGAAACCAATTTTATCGTCATTGCCTCACATTAAGAAGGCAGGATGCTTAGATTTCAAGGAATAATGGCCGTTAACTCAATTTGGGTTCAAAGGGCTTATAGCTACACTAAATCTAATATTTAACTGACCACCATTTTGCCATTTTAAGACACACAAATGGTATCCAGACTTTTACAGTTCAGCCAATAACCAAACCATGAGAGCATTAAAGTGATATGAGATAAAAACAATGTATTTTATATGGATGCCCAAAGTAAATGTTTGAAACTAGTCATTGTGGTGACAAAAAAAACATTCTTATTGATATTAATCTCGATGGGAGGCGGTAACTTTGGAAATATTGTCAAAATACTGTGAATGAGTAACCAACTGTGATATAACATAAAGCAATTATAATGCCAACAAGTCCAGTAGCAAATCCTTCCAGTTATAACCCTCCAAACATGTCAAGTCCTCATTTAAGGTGAGCAAAATACACGTTTTGAAATGAACTAACTGCCGGAATCATGATAAACATTTGGCACTACCTGAGGAGAGGAGAAAAAAACCATCTATGGCAGTAATAGAAAGTAGTTTACTTAAGGCTACTAAATGGCAATTTGAAATAGCAAAGATAAAATGAGGGCCTCGTGCACTGGCTTGCCACCTAAAGTGCCTACTTTTTTTGACTCTTTTGACGTTGGCCGGGAGCAGACAATGTAACCAAAATGATTAAATGATTGTGATGGAAAATCAGAGGCAGGAGAGGGTTATGCAAAAAAAAACCATGACAGATTCTCTCAGCGCACTTGCTAACGAGGTTCATTCCGCTGGCGTAAAAAAATCGAATAGGTTTTGACAGGTGGCGACACTGGTCGAGCCACTCCAAACTTCCGTAACGGATGGCCAATTTCAATGCAATTGCGGCCAGTCAAACCCTGGGCATCCAATTAACGAGTAAAACCGAACTGGTCAACAATTTGGGTTAACCCCCCTAAACTATAATAGGGAGCAACAGTCTCAAGAGTTAGCCAACCACATGGACATAAAGACAGTAAAGTGCTAAACAGAAGAGTGTGTGTATTACCAGCACTATGCAAAGATGATATTGCTTAACTACAGCTGTAAAGACCATCAACAATTTTTGCTCAAAGTACCCTTAATGTAATCAGCGAGGGAATCCTCAGATGTCAGAACCTTACTTTTCAAACCGCATGCAAGAAAACTAAACAGACAACGTGTATAATCGTAGGTGGTTAAGGTCACCGTTGCACCACATTCTTGCAAGTCGCCAAACAGCAAAAAAAAAAGAAAGAAAAATGATTAACAAGATAGAAACATTTTGACGCCCTAACTCGTGAACAGTAAAAGTGGCAGCCAAAGGTATGTCCAAAACGTCATTGTTTCAATAGCCATCATCAGCAGGGGCCAAAGCACTGAGAAACCTCTGTCATCAGAAGAACATCTGAGCATGGAAAGAACTGTTTTCCAAAGCCAACCGCAAAACAAAAAAGCCCTAATAATTCATTGAGGGGAAAAAATGTATATATAATGGTCAATTCTGTGTCTATCTTGGAAAGTGCCAATGACATGCACGTGTCACTTTGAGAAAAGAGAAGACGAGCCACACACACAAAAAATCCCTCTTCAGAGTGGTCAACATGAAACAGCACAATTCCCATGAAAAGGGCAATCCGGCATGTCCATCAAACTGTCATTTTCATTTTAAATCGCATTAGAAAATATGCATTCATATTTTGATCTTAGTCAACCCCAAAAATCTTATTGCAAAAAAAAAAAAAAAAAAAAAAAAAAAAATAACAAAATAATCAAATCGGGAAAGACTGCTGAGATCAACATGCAACAACCGAGCTCTGCGTGAGGAACCCGCCCTGGCAGAGGACATGGATACCAGTTTAAAAAGCATTAACGAGTTGGGTTTACCATTGTGCCGAGGGGGCCAAAACCCCGAAAATAAAAAAAAGGAGGCGGCTCGGAGCTAAGGGACGAACGCGTTTTGTTCGAGTCCTTCTTCTAAGTCATAGCAGCTTGCAACCAACGATTGAAAACAATTCGAACAATAGAGAGCAAAAATGATAAATGGAGAAAAAACAACACGCACACCCTGAAATTCCGATCATGCATCATTAAATGGGAAACACCTGCTCGAGAAATTAATCAAAAATGGACACCTTCGAAATCAAGACCTTCGAATTCCAATTGGAAAGGAGTCCCAGGTAGACATAAGGCATTCCGACAGAAACTTTCACTAAGCAACACAAAATGTTGGGCCAACTTTGGCAAAAGCTTGTTGAAAACAGGAAAAAAAAAACATGTTTTAATGTATACTAATAATATATATTTAATTTCCCTTATTTACGATCAAATAAAATCATAGGTGTTTACTTTTTGAAATGAAGGCGAAATGTTTAATAATAGTTTGCTTGCATTTCGTTGGTTAAATGTTGGCACAACGTCGGGTTGGAATCACATAACAACGTTGGACCAACCAACATACCAATGTTTCAGTTGACATGCTTTTGACAATTCCTTTTGACAAACTTGGCTTTGGTAGAGATTATATTTTTTTTTTGTCACAATAATTTGAAAAGATGTAACAATTTTATTCCAGGGTATTCTGTGAACACCAATGGGCAGTTTTAACAACATAAAAATGTATCTCGTATCAATTAATAGCTTCACAAAATCTGTTTGCATAAGGTTCGGAAACATCAGACCATAAATGCCATCAATTTGGAAATTATCGTGAGAATCACAAACACACTATTTTATTCATTCGCGTTCAAAGACCCTCACCTGTGGGGCTCTTGCAAATATATGATCATAAAGTAATCTTGCAATATTTTTCAAACATACATAGTTGAATCAAACATTGGGTTATAAGTCATAGTTGACCAAACTTCTCAACTCAACTGTAGTCGATGCAAAACTACTGATTCGAAACTTCCATAAGTAATTTCCAAAGGCCTTTTATGTTTCTGTGTCATCAGGTTATTTATGAAGGAAATGATGAAGAACTAATGTTGCTACATTCCAGTGGGTTTAAATTCAAGTTACACAACATAATGACAACATTTAAAAAAATTAAAAAAGCATTAAATGATTTTTAAACTCCCAAAAACGAGTTCACTTACCATGAGACCGTGGCGTCAGTAACTGCGCCATGGATGGATCCAGGCTCTGGTGTTTTCCTCTACCAAAAGACGATGAGATTGGCGAATGTGACGCTGAAGGCACCCCATGCCCTTTCGTCTTTTGCATAGCAGCCAACGTTAAAATTGTACTCATGTTATGTGGCAAAATCACCTATACAATAAAAATAAATAACAACATTAAAAACAAAAAAAACGCTGGGTGATAAGGGCCAATGCAAGAGTGGATCCTTCAAACTCACCCTAGGGTTTCCAATGATGTTATTGGGTGGAAGGTTAGCTAGTTTGTTTACATTGTCCACCATCTGGGATTGGAAAGACTCGTAGAGTTGTTCACTGGAGCGTGTTGTGGCCATGGAGGCGCTGGAGGAAGCGCTAGATGGCGTTACCGTGGTGGACAATCTGGAGAATGAAGACGTGTGAGGCGTGGAGTGCATGGGTGGAAGCGCAGCCGAAGCCGTGGTGAGGACCGGGGATGGAATCCCCGGGTGCGACTTAGGTGATGACGTAGGTGGCATATGTGACAACATTGCCAGAGGTGTGGACATGTTTTCCAGGATTTTCACTGCAAAAATAGCAAGGAGATGAAGTTAGTGATGGACTATGAATCAGATATCACATATACCCACGTGACTTTAACTCATTGAATTTTCTGAGGTTAAACCCGGTTTCAAATATTGATTGAAGACTTGATATGGTTCATGAGTAGCTAAGACTAATGAGGTTTGGTGGCAGTATAAGGTCAATGGCTACCAAAGTGTAGTTACCAGATTCGCTAATGTCTTTTTAATCAAAAGTCTCACGAATAATTGCCCTCTTGAAGAAGTTTTTTTTCTCCATTTTCAAGCCCAATTATAATAATTTTTTCCAAATCCAAGTTAAGTGGCTAATACGCTGAAATTACTTAACCGGTCGAAGAGAACACTGCCAAGCAGGATGTGTTGTCCTGAACGTGATCCAATTTTTTTTTCTAGTCAATTGAACAACTTGATGCATTTGGAAATATGTAATATATTTGAAAAATATTTTTTGAATTTTTTGAATAAAAATCCGTCAAGGGCTAAGCATGCAGCCAACAAAAGCATGCATCGCGGCATGACTCCACCTTAGCTTAAATGGCACTCGGGGGGTTTTCGGACAAACTTGTTAGCACGATTTGTTTTGAAAACTTGACGCGTGGACCATATGAGCCGTGGGGCAGCCATTTCAGGCCAAGTTGCCGGTAGAGTTGTTAACAAGAAGAATTGGCCATAGATTGGCATCGGAACTGTCCACCCCCACAGCACCCAATGTTATTAATACGTTTGGGGGTAAGTACCCTACAAAAACACTGCCATTACCCCCCTCCCCCATTAAACATTAAAGACAAAAACTAATTTAAAACGCCAGCACTCTATATAAGAGTTTGGAAATTAAAAAGAAAAAGAAGATGGCGGGATAGTGGCAGGAGTGACGTTTCCCTTTGTGCCAAAGTCCATTTACACCACGGTACATCTAGGGGGCACAACTTAAAAATGTACAAACGTTAATGGGTCCTATTGTGTTTTCTTGACAACAACCTAATAAGACTTTGAAGAAAATAATGAATGGATGCTAACATTGCGCGAATCAAAAGTTCAAAAATGTACGCAGTCATTTTTATTTTATGGTTGGGTGGGAGTGCTTTTGTAATTATGAACCGGATAAAACTTATGCAAATGATAAGCTCGTTTTGTACAAGACGGCGATGAACATTAGAAAAAAAACGGGTTCTGATCTTTAGAAATTGCAAAGAAACCAAGAAATCGTTTCAAATTTAAGTATAAATACATTGGCATACTTCAACAACTAAATAGATTGCTTTTTACAACAACAGATAGTTTCAACAAATAGAGAGAAACTTGTACTGTGTATAAAATATTCAACATTGTTCATAAAAAAAACCAAATTAAAATGCATTTAAAGTGGCATATATTTCTATCCATGTTCTACACACTTTTATTAAATTTTATTTCAGAATAAAATTCCGAATTTAGGGATACGCATGAACGAGCAAAGTAGACAGACAGCAATATTTATACAAAATTGCCCAATGTCTTTCTGAAGGAAAAAAAAGTGTTTTAGTAGTTTTTAAATAAACAATATTTAATTTTTCCTCTTCTCGTATTTTCCCAATACTTCATTTTCAGCGACAACAACAACAAAAAAAACTGGCAAAATTGTTTGTCTTGCTTATTTCAGTTGGCGCCATGCATAATAATTAAAACGTCTTTTGTTTGGACAGGTTAGTCATTTATTTGTTCAATCTAACTTTTTAGGCGAGCAAATACGACCCCCAGTATTACCATTAATGGGGATGAAAGCTCATCACGTCAAACCCCTCTTATAAAGGTCAAGAAGTCCTCTCCAAAAAATATTGTCCCTACCCACATTTCTAACTTTTCATTTCACAAGGACTCGACAAATTTGTTTTCCCGTCAAATCGTAGAAAGCCAACATATTTTTTCCCTCATTTTTTTATTTCTTTTTTTCTTAAGGGTGTGTGGCAAAGCGAACCCACCTACCCTCGTGCTCCCCCGCCCAGGTGCTGGCTAGGTCTATACCAATCGATACCGTTGGTTACATGCAGACACCCTGTATGACCAACATGATGGCAGATACATGTGTCGAGGGTCTTTTTAATTATCAATTATTAGATTCCAATTAATAAACAAAGTCAACAACGAGTAATTGTATCAAACAACTCTTGCCCATCCTAAATGAGCAGTTTTCACTAGATGGCGCTGTACAGAATCCATGTTATGAGAACCATTCCATGCAGTATCATTATCAAAAGCCTTCCAATTACATTCCTTTTAAAGACATTTATATCCAATGGAAAGCCTTCGTGTACATGACACGAGCACCCCCATACCTATTAAGAAGTTAATTAGGAATTCCTTAAAATGGCCTTAACCTTCCCAAAATTAAGTTTCTATTATTTAGCAAATTGTTGTCCGGTTCAAGTAGGGGGTAAATCCAATTAATCAAATATGGAATGCAATTATCACCATTATTTCTTGTGTCATTGCGTTCCTAAATGGCCATGGAGGGGAGCGGAGGGGGTAAAAATCATCTCCCAGAGATGGCAAGAAATTGATGGCTGGATTCGGCTGAGGGGTGCCTCCTATTCAAGGCATGACAAGATACAAATGAATATTATATGGTGGGGCCTCGCATGGGTCTAACTTAAAAGCGAATTTTTACAACAAACAAACCATTAAACAATAGAGGAGTTGAAAAATGGCCGAAAATGGCGAAAGGCAAATTGTTGGAGAAAGCAAATAAAAGCGGATTGGCCATTGTTCATTAAGCGGTCAAATGAATTTAACGACTCCGAATATAAATTAGACGTCTAGACATGAATTGTTTAACCACATAAAATCATTTCGACAATATTTGCACTCAAAAATGACTTTTGCGTTTCAGAAATGAAACCCTAGAGTACGAATGAAAATGCCTGGCAAAAAGCATGACCAGACGCATGTTCACAATCCAAAATCAGAAACTTGGATGAAGGGATTAGTTTTATTCGACAAATTGATGCTAAAACGCTTATCGTAGACATGCATTTCGTTTTCAAAAGGTGTGTTCGGTTATGAAGTAACAATTAACAGAGATATAGCAAAATACAGCTGGTGGCGTCATAATTACATGCTTCAGGACAGCTATCAGATAAGGTGATTGAGGCACAGCATGGAAAGCCCAATTTATTTGTCCGTCTGACGCCAACACGAATACGCAGTACTTAATCCGCATTGGCATACATCTCAAAAGTTGAAATTCACAAACAAGTTGAATTTAATTAATGTCATTAATATGTGGAGGAAATACCGAAAGCATCAACACCACTTGCGCCAAGAGCTAGCTTTAGCGTCATGCGAAACGTTTGCTAAAAATGTTCCCAGCTTATACATATCATTGACATTTCATTTCCAAACCAGTGAAATTTCATCATCTAAACTTAATTAAAACTTCATTATCCTACTGCTAATAAATTATTAGCGTATCGTTAAATAAAGGACCTCGACGTAGAGAATACTAATATAGCCAATTGCAAAGACTCATCATCGGTAATATAAACAAGGTTCACAAATACAGTGAGAATTCAAATATTTTTCAAAAAATTCAACTCTTCTAAATAATCCAAGAAGGCCCTACATAATTTCACTTTTTTAAGTCTGTCAATCATATTACGGTTTAGTACGGTTGGTTGATTGCATTAATCAGATGTCAGGTGATGTTAATTACACGAATCAGTGGTTTCGAATTTTATGAAATTAAAAATTTCTAAATGTGTGATTGTATAAAATCGCAATTCTCATTTAGTGGTCGTGATTTCAATTTTTTGTAGCAAGAATTTAATTTCGGGCACTACCAATAATTAGCCCTGTTTTAATTACAAACCTACAAGGAAAAAATTAAATTTTTAACACATTTTGATAATTGCAAATCCGTGTACAATTGGCCCGTCGGCGTCGTTAATAACTGGTATTAAAAGATTACAGCAATCTTCATTAATCATTGAAATATAAATCAATTTCTCAGTAAATTTTCAATGAAAATATCAAGTTTACGCCAGATTAGTGCTTCCAACGTGGAAGTTAAACAATAAATCATAATCAGGAAGGCGTTTCGTTTATCACCAAACTCATGATGCCCATGTGTCATAAATTATCCAGTTTATTATTAATTATGAATTGCAATTATGAAAACAAGTGGTCAAGCCACATTTTCATACTTTAATACAGCCTGCAGCACGTTTGATCACACCTTTTTAATATATAAGCTAATGGTTTCATCTGTAGTTTCATTCAATAGTTTGAATTCAAAAAACTTGTTATTCAAAAAGACTGTTATAATTACAATTTAGCAATTTAACGCAACGCATTATTCAATACCATGCAAAAATCTACAGTTCAAATAAGAAGGGAAATAACTTGCGAACATTTGACACTAGATGGCGCCGCCAGTTAATCCCACCAGTAAGGCAACATTGAAAAGCGCCAACTTTGAAAGCAATTTTTATATAGTAATTGACACAAACTGCACCCCAGAACAGCATAATGGGATTCACAAAAATTCGAATCCAGGGTTGATGGCGCCCCCAATTAAAATGGAGTTATCCCAATTTCAATTGAAAAATAATGGGAAGTATGAGTTAATAAGGGAAAAGGATTTTTAGAAAAAGTTAACACATCTTGGCCAACTGGGTTAAAATCTAATTCAAATTTAATTGAGGATGTGACAAATTTAGGCTAATAAAATGGGAAAAAAACCTAGCGCAAAATGGGTTTAATCAGACCACTCGCATAGAATGGGGGCTGGGATTAGGGAAGTTGAACAGCATCTAGGCTTGGGATATATTTCATTAAATTTGGCGCATTTCATATGGGAGTCATTTTCTAGACAGTAATATTGTTGTCAAAAAATTGTGGGCCAACTCTTTGAATTTGGATTGATTTACAACTTCAATCACGTTCATGAGAGAAATAGAGGGTACTACTTTGACATCCGCATAAAAAGATAGTGGATTAACCACGATTTTATGAACATATATATATATTTTAAGTTTGCCATTAGCTGGAAGACTAACACTTTTGACCAAATTTTGGACCTCCTAACACAACTATGATGTGCAAAAACACATTAGGCACATACTAAAAAATTGAAACTTGTAACACAAAATATCGTTATGAGGACTATTTCCATTGGGCTTAGCCTGATTGAGCCAACACGTTATATTCTCAATACTCAAAGCAAAATAGGTGGGAACGATAAAAATCCTTTTGATTTATGCAGAAGAATCTCCCAGGAAGCCATGAACCAGTTAGCCATGGACCAGTTTCAGCCCTTACTTTACCAAAAAACTGGTTGGAGCCCCTCACAGTCCACCTGTTTCACTGCAAAATATTACAGCGATAGAAACCTTTGCAAGAAAAACTTGCATTTCCCCGCACATCATTTATCAACCACTTTTTATTATTAAGCAGTGGTAAGCGAGGATATCCCCACTTGGGTTCAAAGGCAAATGTATGCCAGACTCGTCTAGACCAAAGGACCAAAAATGTAGCGTGAATCTCCACTGCACATCACGTAGCAAAATATAAAAAATCTCATCCATCTCTGTTCATATTTTTTAAAATTTTTTTTTTTTTTTTTTTTTTTTTGAAGGCAATCGTCACGTGAATGTATACATCCACAAGCATACATGCACCCCGACCCAAGTTTTTACTGGAAAGTGTTCCCCAGTCTACCCATGGTTGTACCCCCAACAGAAACCTTGTTCCTATTTAATCCATTAGAAACAGACGTCCAAAATACGCGTCTTCTATTTCTACCCTTTCGAAAGTATCATTAATCTTACTATTGCACGCTCTTCTTTTTATTTAATCAAATGCAAATTCAACGTTGAATAATCACCCCCTTTAGGGCACCCTCGCATTGGGCTGTCACAGTACAACACGTTGCACATGGCCAGTACATGGCAGGGTCCATTCGTTTAAATTAGGGCCTTCCATGTTTTGTTCGACGCACATTGAACTACAAAATCTAAAGTTGATTATTATACAAAAGGGAAAGGGTAAAAAGGAAGTAGACAGGAGCAGTTACAAAAATAGCTTACTGAGAAAAAAAATCTGTACTGCGCATGCGTAAATTAGCTTCAGATATGGTCGTGGGCACAAAAAAACCTACCATGGATAAAAACTACTAGTTTTGACATTTTTTTTCAGACCAAAATTGTATTATTTTTAAACACTGGAAAGTTTTGCCAAACATTTTTAACTATATATGTGGAGATTTTATGAAACAAAATGTACATTTGGTAGCACAAAAAAAAACATGTTAGGCTTAACGGACGTTGAAAGTTTCAAGATAAAAGTTTATCAAACATTGGTTTTCCACGAAAGCGCATGCGCAAACCGTTCCCCAAGAAATAATGCCACAAAATCGGGGAATTACAATCGGATTTGCCATAAATTTCCAAAGGTTGCAACACCGAACAATATTAGATACAGGATTACGCACATTTCCGCAACTGGGTGTGAAAACTTGAAAAAAAATCTCTTTATTTTAATTATCAGAATCGCCTAATATCGCCATGATGTAGGCTTAGGCCTACATGAGCAAACATAAAACGTGTCGTAATTTTTAGCGAGTTGGTACGAAAGCCATGGGGGGAGAAAAAGAGGTCTTTCAATTATGCCAGAATTTTAGTATGGAATAATTTCAGCAAATGTGGCAATTCATATGGAGATAAAAGAGTAATAATGGCGTGTTAAAACAATTTTTATGCCAAACTTTAGCAATTCTGGCGTTTTATTTCATCAGGTGCACACACAAAACCAACTATTACTACGGGTGGGTTAATATGCAGGGGCTGCAAAAAGCAGGGTTTCAGCAGATGAGGCTGAGAGAGGCCTATTAAACCCCTCCAAAATTGCAACGTCTTGGAATGCTAGCATCCTAAGGGCAAAAACTAATGAAAATTGAGCCACCATTTTTGCTTGGTTTCTTTGAAAGCGAGTCAAGTTGCACTGCCCCAGAAATACAAATTGGGCTAAAATCGGAAGAGCTTTTAATCACCTTGCCTTCAATTAGTCAACCTGACCTCAACAAACACCAAAATAGACAATTAAAGATGGACGTCGTGAGCAAGAGGTAATTTAGCAGCTTGGAGCAAAACCTTAAAAAAGCGCCATCTAGCGAGCAGGTATACCTGAATTCATGCCAAATTGTGGGGGTACCAGGAAACTTTTCTAGCCTGAATTTCAAGCTAAAGGAATTGTAGACTAAAACATGAAACTGTTTGTCGTACATGATGTTGATAAGGTGATCGGTCTATAGCAACATAATAAGCTTATTTTTGAATTTCATGAAATTCAGCCTAAAACTTGCTAAAACCTTGTGAAGTCGTATAGGATTACTTATAAACTACAACGAAGATTAAAAAAATACACAATGCACATTTTGTTTAGCATGTCTTGCACTTACATAATTACAAATAAGTGAAAATCTGCTTATTGTTTATTTTTCGATGTCACAACTTGCTAAAACTCTACTTAATCAGTTTTTTTCATTTTGATAGTCTTAGTCTGTTTAATAGTAAGCAAAACGGAACATGAAACTGACAACCACAACAAGGAAGGCAAAAAAAGGCACATAATTCGCATGAGCCCAAATAACTTTGTTTTAGAAATGTCCAAGCCTAAAATGTTCAACTAATTGCATTAATGCAAACACATGTTTAGTGAAAAACACTATGGACCCAATGAGCAGGGCTGCGCTATTTTCATTAAAGTTGGATCATTTTTTTGCATAATATATTTCATTATTTCCATAAAATTGTACTCTTGTTAAACACATAACCGTTTATTTATTGAAAAAACCTATAAGTACAGTGTACTATAATCATTAAACACTGTAATTAGACAATGTGTCGAACAGCTCTTGCAGCCCTTTAGGTATGAAAAGTTGGACCACCCATGCCTAGCTTGTTACATGAGCCAATGGAGTCAAATTAGACTTAAGTCGTTTTCCCCATTTCCAGTGGACATGCAATGGGACAATTGGAATTAATGTGATCCGATTTTGCAGACATGTCACAATCAAGCTGACATAACTTTAAATTTCGCTAGTATCGATGATGGGCAAAAAATAAAATTTAAAAAAAAATCCAAAATGGTTCCCTGGCAATTTTTCAATTAAAACCCCACAAAGCCGAGCAATTTAAGAATTAAGGCAAAGTAGATATTGCACGCATCGTGGAAAACGGATCTCGGGATCTGAAATGCGCTTTTAGAAAACTGACCTAAAATTAAACCCGAAATTCTCCCAATTCCTCAAGCTCTGGCTGAAATCCAAAATGGATGAAAACAGGTGAGGAAAGTGAAAAATGGATATATCCGCACGAAATTATTACGAGATGGAACGAGGAGAAAAAGGCTATTAATTTTTCCTCAAGGTTTTTGCCTCTAATTTGTACATCGGGGTGACAGATGACAATTTGAGCGGATGCCGCGGGAAGTTGAACATCAGACGTGCGGGGTTGTAGGGGGCGCTGCGCCGCTCCCACGCACACCTCGTGTCAAAAATGAGCAATAGTCGACAAAATGGTACTTAGGCAAAGGAGGTACAAAGAAGAATTTATGCTAAATTTAAAGTATCTCGGAAACGCGTTATTTTGAAAGGCAATACGAAATTTTCAACCGAGCAATCTGTGACAGAACCTGGGTCTAAAATTGTGTGATATATGTTCAGTGTTGGAGATGTGATGGCCCCAGTATCTTAGAAAAGCGACAGTCGACCAGTTTAGGGATGTTCGTCTAGCTGAATTCCGTGTTTCAGTTCTAAAATGTTTTGCGTTAAATTTTACATTAGTTTACATTAGGAAACATAGTTAACCAACTTCTAAACAAGGCCTGTGGAGCCTTTTGACGTACATTATTATCGGTAACTGAGGGCTCTAAAATAAACCAATGAGAAACGACGTGAAATATCAAAAACAGGACGATTTTTAAAAAAATAAATAAAATAAAAAATAAATTGGCCGCCTGTGGTGCTGTTTTACATATGGTTGCAACCGGATTAGACCATCATAACGTAAAACTTAACTCAAAAAAAAAAAAAAAAAAAAAAAAAAAACTTAAGCACTGAAATATGGCATAAAATGTTACGCCTTGCAAGTTATAAAAGCTTTATTAAGTTTCTATACAGTAGATAGCCTTGGATTCATAAAGTTGTCTTACTGCTGTCTATCTAAAACTCGTCTAATGCAGCGTCTGGGTCTCTAATTACTATACGGTAACATAGTAGCTCTGGAAAAATATTAACTAGAAATTCCGGTAGAGACCGCGCCAAAGTGAAACAATGCCAAGAGAGTTGTGACGCGTTACAACTCCTCATAACTCTACTTTTACTAACTTTATGAATATTGAATTGAATTCAGAATAACCAGTAGTTTAATTACCCTTTCCAATTAAAATTTTTAGCCAACTCAACAACTCCACTTTTAAATTATGTCCGAATTACTAATGAAATTATAAATTTCAAACATAACAAAAATCTAGTTTTCTTCTATGTAGCTTCCAGGTTATAATTAATTTTGGTTGCAGTTATTTGCAGTTAAGTTACATTTTTCGGTGTCGTTTTTCTAGCACATTGGTTTAGCATCAAATATAAAAGCCTTATATGAATGGTAATTGCCTGTTGTTCTTTCCCCCTAAACTTTTTTGGATAAACCCAATCTGTCTTTGAAATTAATGTACATCAATTTAAATGGAAATTATTTAATTAAAAGATTGAATTAATGAGTATTTTTGTGTCACTGATAAATGTCGCAGCTCTACATACAAAAATTACGTAATTTAAGAAATGAAACTTGAACGGAGTTGGCATTTACTTGGAAACCAGTGAGAAAATGTTGAACATACAACATGTATACGTGTTACATAAAACGCATTTTCCCCCGTCGATTCGACACGGTGGGAAACTGGTACACAAAAATCTTAATTTAATTTTTTATTGTTGCTTCTCGTTGCTGAGAAGCCCCAAAAACGCTGACCTTCAATGTGTTTTTTTTATGGAAAAAGCTTACATTTTTAAAAAATAATCCTCTATAACGAAAATAAAACAACCTTTGGCTTTGAATAAATTCCTGTTCAGAAACTGCGAAGGTCGTTTCTTTTCACACAAAGGTGTGCAGGCCGCACCTTTCTAAATAATTTCGAGGAATTAATAAATAATAAGCATATTGCCAACTGAGACTGAAACCCTATTCACACACAACCGAATATCGTCTGCTGCCATATAGGTTCGGGTGTGAGCATGCGCACTTCAGCTCTTTTTTTGTGCGAATACATAGGTCGAATGCCTAGTTGCTGACGTCACAAAGTCAGTCCTCTGTTCACTAGGTTGAGTGTGAATACGGCTCACTTTATGCAAAATCGGCTGCTAACGCACGATATATGTAGTTGTGCGCTTAGCGCACAACATCGTCTGCTAAATTTCTTTGGTATGCCAAACATACAGAGCACATCGGAGAGAACAAAAGTTAGTTTGGAAAGTGAGTGGGTAATCGATCTTACCACTCGTTGCTCATGTGTGAATAAATTTTAGCCAAATCGGTTTTTAGCTAGGATGAAATACATTCAGTGACTACAGCTACTGCATTGGGATGATTTGAACAGATGTTTCAGAAAAACTTAAAAGTGTTTAATTTGGCATTCTAACCCAGTAGCACCCAAGAGAAAACTTGTGTTTTGGATATAAACCCATGGTAGATAACAGTAAAGGCAAACACGTTCACATTTTGGTACTGAATAGCAGGTTCAAACAAGATTTTCAAACAGCACCAACTAAAAAATAGCTCGATGACAAATACAGTCAATTTGAGTTAACTCACTGTTTTCTCTTTTCTCTAGCTGTCTGGTTTAAAAAATCAAAAATTGCCAAAAACAGCATTAATTACGTCCGCTATTTCGGTTAAAATCTAAACTAAGTGACACTCAAATTCCAACTTTAGTTTATTTTGATTTTCGACTCGAGAAACAAACATTTTCCACTAATTTTTTCAGAATAGTTTCTTGCCCTTTTTAGATGAAAAAACGTAGACAAAGAAGCGTTTGTAAATTGAGTACCACACTGATATGAATTGACTCGAAACGGGCAGAAAGCCAATTTGGAGCAACGTGGTATAATTATTTTTAATGAAAATCAACAACTAACACTGAGCGTGTTATTTTTTTATTTTTTCGCAATATAGGCCTTGTTGTCTTTTAAAACACGTATTCAACGTTGTATTTGCCAAATATCAGGAAATGCCAAAAGATTTATTAGACAAGTATGCAATTAAACATTTACTATAATTAGGCAATCGAATATCGTTTAATATACAGCATAACAACCAAACAACTCATCTCATTTACAAACTTAATTATAATGATGAATTGTTTTACACCATCATCATTGTATTAAATGACTTTTAACGACGACAAAGAATATCCTTGCCTTTAAATTTAAGGAAAAATGTACCAGGATAGTATATATAAAATTGGTATGCATTTTTATTTTCCTTCAAATTCATAATTGCGTAATGTTCTAATGTTGGGTTAATAATTTTTCGTTAACAGATAATAGGTTGAACCGATTTGGATAAAATCCATGCAAATCGTTTTTCAACTATATATGTTAAAATTCATTTCGTGACTACTATTGGTGATTCATGTTGTCATACCCAAAATTGATTCTCAATAAATATGAACGGCAAAAAAAAAAAAAAAAAAAAAAAAATTTGAATTGTAATCAGACTATATATTGAACCTAGGTTTCATTTACTTAGAGATTTACATAGAGATCATGGGACAAGATTTCCTGATTCCAGTTATTTGACTTATTTCGTGAATCTTTTCAACGTTCAAAGGATTTTTGATTGGATCACTCATAGAAACCGTGATTTTAAAAACGAAATCAACAATTACTTTAGTTATCTTTTTTTTGTGCTCGGTTTCCTCGTATTCCTAATGATTTATGTATGTCACGCTGGTTTCTTCGTACTCGTATAAGACTGCTACGGTTTCTTAATTTATCGATTTTCACTGCACTTTCCTACATTTTCATTGGCTACGTTTATATTAATTTTTATTTAAATTTTGTTTCAATCTAAAAAATCTCAGGCTTAATAATGGCTTGCAGTTTTGCATCGAGCGTAAAGATGAAAATCTGAGTGCATACCAAGAAAAAACCACAAAAATCGATATTTTTTTGCAAAATATAAAATCGATTTTTATGGCATTTGAAATATGAGCAGCAATTAATCACGAGTTGTGAAATGAATGCATGCACCAAGCACAACTGCTGCTGAATCTACAAATATATATATGAAATTCAAGAAAAGAACCAAAACTATATATTATATGCAAGCCAATGGATTCCACATATATATGTACATATTTTTGGTTTTCTGTTGGTTTTTTAAAAACTATGAGGGCACGAAGTCATGGTTATTCCGTCCATGCTTCACAAATATATTCTATACATTTGATCTTCATCCACATAGTACATGCATGTTAAATAGTTAACGTATCGATATTTTTAATAAAATATAAAGTCGATTATCCGAAACAATGCAGAATGGGGCTCATGACTATACGTAAAAAACAAGGTTATATTTTTCTTATTTTTTTGTAATGGTACATGTATAAATAATGGTTAAATGCATTAATTGTTCTTGGTAATCCTGCTAAGGTGCTTCAGATCGATACGTATTTATACGCAACATTCTCAATTCACATACAGAACATCAGACAATGGCCGCAGTTAAGAATTACTACTACATGATATACTACAGTATTTCGCAAGGCAGAAGATTTACTAACGTATTTTACGGCACCTTAATATTTGAGCAATTTTTTTGTTAAAAAAAACAAGTAGTATAAGACGCACCTTAATTTTGGAGGCAATTTTTTGAAGAAAAAAGTGCGTCTTATAGTCCGTAAAAAACGGTATATCATGAACTTCAAGCTGTAGTTAATAATACCGCAACAGTAATTTGCTCACTGCACCAAATTAGTATTTCTTAACCTAAAATATTGGGTAATTAGTTGTTAATCACAATAATAAGTACATGTTTAGAATATGTCATGCCATGAGCCCAAATATCGTTTTGGGCTGTAAGGAAACAATGCTCAATTTGGTGCAAACTATAGAATATAACGAGGCATTACAAGTAATGGTCATTTATCAAACAACTTTACCAAAGTATCCAGAGACTTTGGGTAAAAAGAAAGGCTGGCTATGAAGATTGTCGAGAATATTTTAGGGCCATGTATTTACTTTTAAAATGGAGCCCACCGGGTCATTGCAAATGGGCGGACCATCCTGTACAAAACTTTTTCATTGTCACGGTGGTCAATACGATCTATGAGGTCACTTTGGGGCGCTTTTCATATGATCCTGCTGCCCATTGAAAACGGAGGTGTACCTTTTGTTGGTGGACGTACCATCCAAAATAAAATAATAAAGAGTAGCTGGCATGCCTGCTTGCTACTGTGGCTAGACAAGACCGGTAGGACGTGTGAGCACGTGCTTAGCAACATTAAATGGTCAAGCAAAGGGGGAATGAAGAGGGTGGGCCAAGCAGGCGGAGGACGAAATGGCCAAGCGTCAAGAGGTAACCAAGATTGCATGCATTTAGGGATTAAACAAGAGAATTAGGGAAAAAGTAAAAGAAAAAAATATATAGTGCAAAACAAGAGGTTTCAGGTCTACGAGAAGAGAAGACAAAGTAGGATATAAAAAAGGTAGTTAAAATATAAATTCCAACGAAGACATTGAATCCTAATAAATTGTTAAACAATCCCAATTACACGATATCTGTTAATAATTTATTTGAGAAATCATTAATCGACTTTTCTGCCCTCTGAGCTGTTTTTTTTTCTTTTCATTTTTCCTTTTGCCATTTATTTGACATGACTACTGTGTGTGTGATGTGTGTAAAGATAACACGGAGAGAAAGTTAAAAAGTGGAAACTTGATTTTAATGGTTTCAATTTACGAAAATAAAAAAAAAAAAAACAGTGAAAAAAATTGTTTTTCGGAAGCAGAAAAAGTTAAAATGCATTTCCAGATTTTATTAGAAAATCAATTTCTTCTCTCATGGAATACGAATTTCAATGAGGGTCATCCTAAAAGTTGACAATTGGGAGAAATTCAATACATTGTTTCTACAAGATGACAATTACTGGTACTAAAAGGACAGTCACAAGAGATTTCTGGTCAGATTTATATTTTATGGTCGCAGTACATCTCCCTTCAGGCCATAGATGGCGTTGTTATTGATGCTGACTCATGTGCAATATGCCAGAAGGGGAAAATGTTTTAGTAAAGGATAATAAAAAAGAGCCATTAAAAATTAAACATTGAAAATGCGTTTTGGTCTCCCCTATAAATCTAAATATTAACAGTGGAATTTGTGATAAGCAAAAATTCTAACTCGTTATACCCACTATTCCGCACTGACCTCTGTTAAAAATAGCCAGATCTGCAAAATGATGGATGAATTCAGAAGAAGGAAATAAAGTGGGACGAACATGAAATCTCAATATTTATATTATACAGTACTTCGTAAATATCTTTGATAGCCAATTCGAACACAATAAATTCGTTTAAAGTGCTCGAGAAAAGCATACTTTGTTCAAGCCGAAAGTGAGTTAAATGTTAATTTTATTTTGATTTGACAAAAATATCCTATTAAACCGGATTTATCGTGAAAAGTATTAAAATGCATTAAAACTACTTAATTCCTACATGGCCATCGTTTTCGACATGCCTGACTACGCATATTATAAATCTGCTTTTGAGATAAAATCTCACAAACTTGATATCGTCATTCATTCTTAAACATTTCCTTCTACTTCCATGTATGACGTAGGAATTGCATGACATTATTCCAGTAACAAATTGTTAACAAGCAGAGGTTTCTGGTAGTATTTTATATATGCACGGATGACATCTTTTGAGCAGTTTGATAATATGTTTTTAAACATGTTTTAATATTGAGCAACAACAATTTGTTGAACAGAAATACCGGGTAAAGAAGACAAGACGGCAACAAAGTTACAACCGTAATCAATCTGAAGAGTAGGGGTATACCTATTCCCCTTATGGCTAACGAATCTGCCACGGAATCAAGGGGGCGCTGCAAGAGATTCAAAATGGCGGTCAACTTCCAATGTGCCTTTGTATGCTGTTATGTTGAGTTTATTTTCGATTTAGTTCATAATGATTGGATCATAATTATTAAAATCAAAATTCCTCCCTTTAAATGCTTATTTTGTGCAAAGCAGACCCTACATGTATACAATGAGTGTAAAATAAGATGTAGAATAACCCTATATTTTTTGAATAAACTACTCCGCTATTGTGTAGTCGAAAAGCCCTTCTATAGTTATATTTTCAGACCTAGGTGAATTTACGGGCATGGCATTAGTCACTGAAAACAACATCGACTAAATAAATCATTACATAAAATGCCCCAACGAATACTTCTCGCTATTAAAACGTTAATTAAAATCCACGATAATAAAAAAACGGGGACGAATAAATTCAGCGCTAATCAAGAAGACCCGACCTCAAATTTATCGCTTCAAAATTGACATTCTGACATGACTTGGCATATAAATAGCTCAAAATATGGCTTCATTATTAAAGGAATTAATTTCTCGTGAAATGCATCGCCGAAATAATTCAAACATGGAAACTGACAAATAAAAGTAGAGAAAAACAACCAAAATACATTGGTTGTTTTTTTTTCTGGGGAAATTTGGGAGCATAATTTCTGAAACTGTCGTAACATGTCGAATAACATATGGTATGCGATACTGTGTATATACTGCATAATCCTTTCAGTGTTACGCATGGGTAGGGATTTTTTTATTGAAACCAGCCTTTGGGGTTGAATTTAATATTGGTAGAATACAATATAATTAAACCATTTTATAATCAGAGGATATAGGAGTGCAGAGGGGATTTAAATAACAACACCCCAATTAAAATAAAATGAATGCAAAAAGCCAGAGAAAAAATGTAGAAAATTGCTAACAAGCTAAGAAATTTCATTAACTATATATAATATAAGGTTGATTAAATCTGAAAATAATTTTTACGAGCATCATTAAATGATTCCTCTTTTCATGAAAACTGCTCATAAAATAGAGCCTGGGGATAGTATTCACGATATTTTGCTAGTGCATCCTCTAAAATGTCCTGAAAAACCAGAACTTCAAAAAGTGATAGAAACATAATAGTTTGTTAGAAATATACAGTAAAAAAAATGAAAAGATAATTTCATTCGAATTTAAGCTATCAAAATTTCAAACTGGGTTCTGATAAACCAACTACTATACAAAAACTGGGTTTGGTATAAAAAAATTATTACGCCGAAATAAGGCAAAACAGCACTAAAGAAAAGGAAATCATTATTTTCAAAACAGGATAACAATGGATAATATAACATATTTCATTAATTTACCAATCCTTTAATTAAATTCAACGTTAGCTGTTGATGAATTAAAACATTTTAAATATGTTAGGATAGACTATAAATTGTCTAGCACTCACTATAAAATTGAACAGCTGATATGTGAGTATATCCAGCTGTTATTCAGTATATACGAGTATAACAGCATCTGTATAGACATGGATGTAGAATAATAAAAAAAAAATAATAAAAATACAGATAATTTTGAGGTGGGCCAACCTTCTCCATATAATTATGAGAAAAAGTTGAAAAAAGCAAGGTTTAAAAATATCCAAAAATACAATTTTGAAACCAAAGTCGTTAAAGCATGAGAAGCCGAAAAACTTAATAGCCTTGGGGCAAAAATGGCCACTTTTCCAAGGGGATTATACTAGCCGAGTGAATGTGAACGTTTTTTAATTGCAGCTAACAAAACACACCTCAAATTCCCATATTTGGGAAATTGTCAATTACAACTTCCACCTGCTGTTTTCGCCACCAGGGTAGATGTCATTACAATTTTGCCAGCAATGTTGTTGCATTTTAGCTCCCATGCATAAACCCGCGGCGTTCTGATTTTTTATTTTTTTTTCTAATTCTTTCACCTTTAGTTCACATGAACTTTTCAGAAGTTTAAAATTACAAGTTTTAATAACGTGTTTGAGGTAAAAAACGTCAAAAAACAGAAGCTGCTACTACTCGCTGTTTGGGTAACTGAATGATTGAACTTGACATTGACGGCAATGCCACTGAATTGTTCACCGAAGCGCCATCTAGCATACCCAAACATACTAGTACGAATTTTCACTGCCAAGTACTGCAAAATTACACTTTGCCATGAACTATGGAACTTGAGTTTAAAAAAACTCGAAACTACAGTAACTACTACTTAGTTATGGAATTCGTCTTAATTCTTGTTAAATTTAGAAAAAAAAAACCATTCTTACTTTTCTTACATGAAACATTATAAATTAAAAACGAAAAAAATGTTATGAAATCTCAACTACAATAATTTGGTGAAAATCATGAGGTTCACGCCGGCTTACTATTGAAGCACCATTTCAACTTCAGCAATGTTACAAAATTTAATTTTGCAAACAATATTAAAAAAATACTGCTGTTCAAATTACACGTCGCTGCCAAATTATGATGATAAAACCATTTTTATGTTAAATTTGGTAAACTAGCATTTAAGAAAACACATTAAGTAATACAAAATGTAAGTATTCAGTGCTCTGTGGTCAATATAGAGGGTTGATTGCACTTTAAGAAGGACAATTTATTTTTTTTAACCTGGATAATACAGCCAGAATATAAAAAAGTACTAGAAATCTGCAGTAACTCGTAATAACTACTATTTAGTTATGAAATTCGTGCAATAAACAAAGTTGCATGTGCAGTTGTTACATTATCCTATCTTTAATATAATCCTTAAAAATGAATATAGTAAAACAACATGGTTGACATTAATTGTCACAACAATAAAATCATATAGGGTTAGTAAGAACACGCTAAAGAATAGTCAAACTATTCTGGTATTTATGAAAATTTGTAAACCAACAAATACTCAAAACGGCCATGAGTTTGTTAGAATGAAAACTCTTTAAGTATGGGAACCAAACGGGGGAAAGAGACCAGTAACAATTGGGTGTAATGTCAAACTTTTTGTTCATATTTTTTGAGGAGCAAGCGTTTTTTCTTCCAAGTTTCTCATTTTGACAGTACGTATGCGAGCAAGCAAGTACATAAAAACTCTTTTCACCGCTTCCCAGATGGATTAGCGGGGTAGACACAGTCCCATGGGAAAGTGGAGGAAATTCAACGAAAAATATGCAAAAGCCTCGTCTTAAATTCTGGTCATGGACTATTACAGGGTAACTTGGTAAGGCGCAAAGCAAAAGGGTATATACGCCAAGACTCTGAAAACGCAGCCACTTTAGGGCAAGAATGGAAGCGGCGTTTATTTCATTGCTCGAAAATGGGGAAAAAGGTGAGAGAATTGAAAATCATGTGTGGGAAGAGACAGTAGAGGATATTTCACAGTTACTTAAGAAGGGAACTAACGATGACCGTTTTTCAGAAAAAATCAAAATGCAATTAACAGAGCTGTCATGCATGCAGAGCTTCGAATTAACAATATCGTTGATGTATCTTGTAATATACAGAAATCGCTTTATTATATAAATTTATAAATTTGGCAGCAATCACTCGTACATGTAATAATCGAAGCTACATTTTAATAATAACTTAGTGATACTAATTCTTCCTCAACTTAAACTACACTCTACGTAGTTAATAAGGAATGTGAGACGAATTAAGTCGTGACTTTGAACCAATTACAGGCCTGATTATAATCAATAATGCCTACGGCTTTAGGTATTGCCTATACCAAATCACGAGTGTATTGTATAACTAAAATGCGAATAAGGTCTAACAGCACACACTGTATGTTAATCGAATAATTTTATGATTATTAAGTCTAGCCTCATTCATATACCCCATAGAGAGACAATGTAGTCATCCAATTTTTATTTACTAGTACTACCAAGAAACATTGGTTAGAATACTAATCAAACGTATACTATTAAAAATGGTATTTTACATTCTTTTTTACAGTGATTATTGGAGGAAAAAAACATATTCAAATCATGTATTTTGCATGCTTAATAGTGTATAGTACTAGATAATTTGTGCCTACGAGCAGTTGTTAAAAATTTTTCTCGAAAATCAACCATCGTTCTACAAAAAAAAAAAAAAAAGCATCAAATATGATATTTCTGGCACTACAATTCGTATAACCCCGAGTGACCTTTCCTGATTGCCACATTGGTATATCAGTGTTTTGTGGTCAGGCTATTGGCCTTTCATAAACTTTCCCCCTTTCTAATCTCACTTCAATTAAACTTATATAACTGTCCCTGAACTTCACATAACGATAATAACAACAGTCGCACCAACACTAATACCATAATCATGATCATAATAATACCAAAGAACAAGGTTTACTCCATAGTTAAACCATACATGTATTCGGGGTTATTTCTAAGATGACACGAAATAAGGGTGTTCGTATGTCCAAGATTTCCAACGTAGCCTAAAGCCTAACACGAGTGATTTTCTACAATTCAACGAATCATAAATATTCGTCATATGTATTAATAGAATTAAAAATTAATCATTAAACATAATGTTCGTCCTGTATACAGTCCATCTCCAAGTTCATTACAGCCACATTTATGGCTGTTTTATTCTGAAGTTTTCAGAAGACAGCGCATATTATTTTAAAAAAATGCAAATTTATTGAAAAAAATCTGTTTTTTTCTATTGGATAAAATCACTTTATTTATGCTCACACATCAATCGGTAATGTTCTTAAAAAACTTAAGAGTTGTATGAATCAATACAGTAAAATCGTACTGATTCATAACAATTCGCCTTTGAAGTCATTGTGGGTCAATTGCCTCAATGTTTAAAAAAAAACCTTATCTCATGCATATGGCACAATGTAGCATACCATCTGAAATGAAAATTCCCTCATATCAAAAAATGATTACTAGGTCCGCATTATTCCAGCAGAAACACAAATAAGTGCAATGACAAGAAGATTAACCGAAAAAAAAATTACAAAGAACTGAATTCATAAAATACATGCATTAAGATCTTTTTTATGAATATAAACAAACATAAAGCTGCAATTAAATTTTTAGGAAAAAAAAAAAAAACTAGCGAGCTTAGTTTGCAATTTCCTCACAAAAAACCGGGAAGGGCATTTAAAGATAGGCTTTGCATCTCTCTATAGGATCAGCGTGTTATGTCCCTGAATATAAGTTTAGGATAAACCTGGAAAATGACAACCTATCATCTTTTGTTACAAAAGTTGCTTAAATTTTTACACGACTGATAACTAGTATTTTGTCAATGCAGAATGGAAATAAAGAAAGGGAAAAACGTCAAGTTGAGCAGATGATGATGAAGAAGAAAGGAGAGAAAAAAACTTGAAGGGGAGGAAAAAAGAAGGGGGGGAAGTACTAGTGATGACCAAAAAAATTTATTTTTCACACGAATATAAAATATATAGATAATAAAAACATTAAAAAAAATGAAGAGCAAGCTAGCATTCATTTAATCTTTTTCAAAAATAAAAAGCTGCTATGGTTCTGTGTACATCGGCTGGCAAAAATGTTGACTTTGCGTGCAATGTGGTATGTGAGAAAAAAAAGAAAACATCTCCAAAATGATGGGGTGAAAAGAGGAGGGGGGACAACATCGAGGGTAAACCTACACATGTCATGATAAATATCACACCGAACAATTTTCAAATTTAATTTAAAAATTAGAGGTAAACAGTACATTGCCCTGACATGAATGCATGCAATTGAGTAGACGAAAGCTTGTTTCAGGATTGAAAAATATCAGAAATAAACTATACGTGGAAGTCTCAATAAATTAATCCAATGCAGTGTTGTTACCCGTTAAGTTTCCAGTCACGAAACCTGGTCATGCATGCGTTACAAGAACAAAATACGACTCTTCACACAAACAAACATATGGAACAAACCATTAAATAAAACTGTCGCTAATGTCTGCTTTATAGTAAGTCCGAATGTGAGAACTGCCATTGTTGGACAAACAAGCTCTCAAAACATTACCTTTTTTTCTACAAGTGCCCAGAAACTAAACAGACAAACGCATGGGTGCACAAGACTTTCACACTACCACTAACCTATAGGGACAGATGGTAAAAATATAATAGAGCAACACTGTTTATTGTGGGGAAACCAGTGTCCAGAATGAATGCTAAATAGTTTCTGATTCCTGTCAATTCCTGATTATGACAGTTACTAAAGCTGTTACATAAATACAATTTGCATATTGTTTGCAGGAAAAAATTGAAACTTTTCAAGTTTAGCTTTTGATAAACATTGGCATACATACATTTTAAAACAGTTGCCATTTCCATAACCATCCTTATTTCCCATATGCGTTCCTCGCCAAACAAGTTGACCACGCAAATTGTGTGAAGAATATATCTCTCAAAAGCAGAATTAAAAATGGCTTAAATAATTGCACGTCTTTTATTTCCATTGAAATGAAATATCCAGTGAAAGCCACGCAACAACGACGGATGAAGAATTAAAAACCAGCAATTACAAGTCGAAAATCTCATATAATTAAGTGCAAAAATGCCCGTGTTATTTTCACTTGAAAATAACAGGCTAGAAACACATGTAAAGAGTATTCTATGTAAAATGGAGATCCAAAAAAATGAAGAAATGAAAACAACGAATTTGTAATAAATGCAAAACCTGTGTTTAGCATTAGGTAAAGAAGGAAAATCGGCATGGAAAAAGGAAGAAAATTATCGCTATTAATACGACAATAAAGACGACAACAACAACAAAAAAAAGGGATTAAAATTGTACCCTTCTGGGAAAACGAATTTTGATTTTGTTCCTTAATTAAGGAGTTTGGAAGAGGGCATCGAACTGCTATTAATTTATTTATGAACTATCTGGGTGTCCCATCTATCTAATGGTACATAATAACTATTTCATTCGCGAAACATAAATGCATTAAAGAAGTTTGAATAGTATTATTTATCATCATTAATAATGTGAAATGATAGCCAAAGGGAAACTGGCTAAGTGTTAATTTTCAGCAAGAAATGTACTAGAATATCAACACACGCAGCAAGTCATTTGAGAAAATGAAAAATCTCAGAATTTTATTTTTGAAAACCCTTTATTTTTCCTATGAATCTAATGCATATCATAATTTTTTTTTCGCTTCTTCCCTTAATAATTGAAAATCCCCACAGGAACCTCTACCAGAATCCCCTGAACACATATGAGCAAAGACTTATCCCAGTAATGTCTTTGTGGATTATGCGGTCCTGCAAATACAATTTTCGTATTAAACCCAAGTATGAATGAAGCCCTCTCATAATCTGAAGTGGACATTGTGCGGCTACCTAACAGGAATTTTTGAATAGAAAGTGGCAAAATTTCCTCAAAAAACTTAAAAAACTGTAAAAATGCAATTCTTTAGAAAATATCAATTTCAAGGTATTACCTCCAGGCTATACATAATAGCCGCGAGGGAAAAAAAGCATAATATAGTGTATATAACCGAAAGGTATAGATGTAGGAACTTTTGGAACGACTTTTACATACTTTAAGCATAAAAGCAATCAAATTTAAAACATTACAGAGTAAAGACCACTGAATAAATCGATTCCTTGGCAACCTCATCTCATGACTAATCTTTTAAAATATCGAAAAACTTCAAATACTGTATCGCAGGAATTTTTTTTAAGAAAGGCGTTGCCTGCTTTAAATTTTCCCCGAATGTCCATTTTTTTGCAATATACCATTTTTTTATGAAAAATCATTAATCTTTGCCAAAAATCTGATGGATGATGTTGCTTAAAGTGGATTGAACATTTGCTGTTTCCCATTTCCACTTTTTATTTCGCCGTATTCTCCCCCAAACGGTCTACCCCGGATTGCCCCTTGACCCTTCGATTTACCTTCCAGACCACCCCCTCCACTACCCCCTGGTTCTCCCTTCCTCTCCCCTCTCTTCCACCTGACTCAACCCAAATATCCCCACTTATCATCTCGCTTCTCCCCTCAATACTAATGCACTGCTGCAATTTCCCCCATATTACGGTTTTTATTGAAATAACCCCCGAAATTTCCACTTTAACCCCACTATTTTCGTCTACCCCAAAGGACTTCCACCGCGAAAAATTGACAGCACCAATAGAAGGGACATTTTCATAAATAAACCTGAAAAAAAAAGAAAAAAAAAACAGGAAACCTGAAAATTGCGTTGCATATCGAAGGGTAAATGAACAGTAAGAGGGGGTTAAATTTTTTTGCTCATTTTTTTTTTTATACCGTTAAATTTCACTCATACCGGTATTCCCGCAAGTAGAGCAATTCATAATAATCACGTTTTCGGATAAAAATTCCAGGTAAGACCAATAGGGAATTGAAAAGTGGGGGGGATAAACAGGCTGTAAGATGGCCAAAAATCCCTCTGAAAAGGCATGGTGCGATCCATCATAGAACGCGAAATCAACGTAGGGGGCGCTACGTCCCCTACAGCCCTTTTCAAAAATCGTACATTTGCAACAAAAACGAATATTTGATAGGTGTCAATTAGAGAAAGTGAAAAATTATTTTCTTTTGTGTAAGGGACCACCATCATTGATTCGTACACGTGAGCTCATTAAGTGGACTTAGAATATTTGGCCAGTATGGCGTAATTCCTATATAGCCATTAACATATGGTTCCAATTAATCATACAGATTAGATTAGAGGATTTAAGAATTGATAATTAATAGGGAAATAAACAGGTCCACCTCCTTTAAGATTAATGGTTTACGCTGGAGACCAGTTGGGTTGACAGCCCACGTGCTTTTCAATAAAAATAAACCATGGGTTAATCTAAGTACAAGGGGATGAACCCTGTCAAAAGTTGTGTTTTTCCTCCAGATTTCAGCCTTCGATAACCTGGCTTTTACTGGTTTTTCGCTCTTAAATTTATTTTTCACACCAACAATTAATTACACAAACCAAATTAAGGCAAGCTCCATTTTTATGCTTTTAAGGAATTTGCAATCCCATGTAAATCAGGTTTGGTGAAACACCCATGGTAGGTAGCGTGGTTTTCAGCACCATGTTTGCCGACACACGAACATATTTGTCCTCTCCATGCACGAAAATCTTTTTCACACGAGAAAATTTGCAAACGTAATTTTTAGGTTGCCTACATAATTCCTTAATAAATAATTTGGCCGCAAATTAAGCAACACTTATATAACGTCCTCTTATATTCTTTGATTACATGCATATACCAACCGCAAATTAGAAAACCACCTGTACAATTTAATGTAAGAAAAAAAAAGTGTTGTAATAACGATTTTCGTTTATGAACCACATTTGCGTTGCAAATGGCAGGCCAGAAAAACTTCCAAATATTTAAAAAAAAATTAAGATAACTAATAGTTATGTTATTACAGGATTTTTTTCTGGAACTAATGGCATCTGTCTGAAAAATAAGCAAATTTGATTATGATGGAAATCAGGATTAAAAAGTAATTATGAATAGATTGCATTAAGCTACATATAATTTCAATAAACCATCAAGTTTATTTAAACTCTTTCCAATAGCCTACTGAAAACACCTTGACCTAGCCTGACATATCAGGTTCATAGCGTCCAACGCACAATCAAGCCATTATTCTTTTAACAATCCCGAAGACAAGGTCTTGGCCTATCAAGCGTGAATGCAAATTTGCAGAAGATTCAACAAGTGGTTTTAAAAGGGTTACGTCAGTATGCTACAAGCAAAACTTGTGCATGCAAACAAACAATCCAATCGCATCTGGTAGTCTGTTAATAATTCTTAGTAGGCATTTATCCCGTCCAGTGACCGCTACAGACAGTGTGCATGTGCAGACTGCATTCATGGCAAGTTTACATGTGCAGTACAAAAAAAACCAAAACATTAACTATCGACTTCAAAATCCAGTTGAACACAATACGACAACGGGTATATTATATCAAGTAATTCTATATTTTAACGATCTGTTGGAACTTGTTCTCAGGACAAGTTACCATTTTGGCGGGTATAACGTCATATTCTAAATTCCGTCTGTCTGCAAAGATGGCGGACTATAGAAAGTCAGTTACAAGTTCCACCAGCTAGAAACGACCAAAATTTAAAAACACAGACAGTCACCCTTCCCTTCTGCGAAAAGTTAAAGGGCCGTTTCACGCTCATTTCTAATCCGCACATACATCACAATTTATGCATCTTAACAATTCCTGAAAAATAAAAAAAAGAAAAAAAAAAACACCCTCCGCGCCATATAAACATGGCGTAAGGCTGAATAAACCCCCCTTTTGGCTCTCTGTTTTCAAAACCCCGTCCTCGTACCTATTGAAACGCTGTGAATCAGTTAAAACCCCGAGATAGGGTTAAAAAAGGAAGACTGGGCCCATTTGCATATTATTACCCCAAACTTACAAAACTCTTTTCAACCCAAATTTCGTCTAGCTCGCAAAAGTGAAGCGTTGAAAAGCGAAAGACTGTCACCAAGTTTCTTTTTAAACCTTTTTTTTTTACCCTAGCATAGCCTACATAAAGCAGGAATGAGGGCCCCCTATTTAGGGCATGGCCCAAAACCCTCTCCTTTTCATACTTCACCTGACTTATACTTAAATTATGCAAAAATCGCAGCATATTCACACAAAAAGACCGTTGAGAGCAAGCATCCACCAGCGAAAAAAATCATTTTTAAAATATCTAGGTCCGACACCCCTTTTTAGACAGGTATATATAGAATTCAGGCAGGGGTTAGATAACCAGTTTTCTCGTGTAAAGAGAGAGAAAGCCCTTTAACAAGTTCAATTCAATGAAAATAGTCCCAAAAGATAGATTGAAAAATCATCCAATGATAAAAGAGAAGACTAAATATGAGGGAATACGATTTTGGGGACTCCTTTTTATATAAAAAAAAAATAATACAGAAAGGGGGAAAGGAACCAGAGCAGAAATTCAATGAGAAAATATAGACCAGACAGGCTCGCATTTCATTTCGGCCAAATTTTCAGGAAAGGGAAAAAGCACGTGTGTCGGAGCTAACCCTGCATCAGAGACACAAGATTTTTTTTCTTCTTTTTTTTGCAAATGAACCCGCGGGTCGAGAATTTCTAAACAAAACACCAGAAATCCACCAGCTATTTTAAAAGTCTAGACGCCATAACCGAAATTTCGGAGTACCCTTTACTCTTTTAATACTGGAACCTGTTAAGCCATATACCTGTACGATGGTAGCAGACAAGGTGTTGAGGCCGGTGTCTTAAATTGTAAAATCACCAGACAAAAGTTGTACACGTTCAAAATTCCTCATTAACAGACAATTTATACAAACCCAATGCGGTATTGCAGATACAAATGGCGTGCCATACTTGCTATGCGATATCACTGTGATTAGTCGATTGGTGGTCATTTAAAATAAGTTTGAATAATGTAATGACTACATCTTAAACTACATGTATTTTTACATACAAAGAATGAATAACGAATACGTATCAGTATGGAGAAATCTAATCCTATTTCAAACATACTTGTAGGATTAAACATCAAAACTAACCACACTCAGAACTTCCAAGAAGTTTGACATTAAATTCTTCAAATCATGCAAAACTAACTAAAACATGATAACATCTCCAGAAAATGTATTTTTTTTATAGAATGTAACCTACTATGTTTTCTATATGTATAAAAAAGTTATGAAAGCATAGTCTTTCAAGCAAATTCTTTTGAATACTCAAAAAAGAATATTTTAAAATTTCTTGTAAAAAAAAAAAATCCCATTATAAAATAAAATTCAAATACGAAATTTCAACGCCAATCGATATATCGAACAATGAGGAATGATTTTTTTAACCCTATTGTGAATTAACTCATTCTATTTTCCTTTTATTTACAAGCATTGAACATCTGTCTGCAGACTTCCCCCTCCTTGTAAATGGGTTGAACGCCGCATGAGGGCGTTGCGATCTCAATGGCGCTGCTGGAAAGGTAGTTCCACTCGAAGGACCCCCTGGACGTTCTAATAAGATGGACATGCTCAATTTCCCCCTACCAACACTATTTATTGGATCACAGCCCATGACGTTTACGATAAATGCCCCCGTTTAAACAACTTCCGTGGCATTTACGTATTTGGCTGATTCTGCGGTTTCTATACTGTATTTCTATTTTCCTTCGTTTTTTTTTAATCAACATAACATTTCAATCAAGTAATCCGACAGATTGGGTCATCCACAGATAAACAATCGACGGAAATAAAAGAGGCGAATAAATATTTAAAAGAGTCGAAATTAGAAAGCCAGGAAAATGATGAGAATTGTAGGCCTACCGGAACAAGTTAAATTTAGTATTGAAAATAAACAATTGTCAGATTGGGATGTGTTTAAAGACCAGAAGGGCTGCGAGCCTAAACATAAACCCATTTAACCAATTCAGAAATGCATTTTCAAGTATAAAAACAACTCAAACCACGCTCAAAAGTCATTTAGACACCAACGGGAGAAGAAGAAAAAACTGACAGAATCCTTTCATGTCATTTTTAGCAAACAATCCAAGAAATGGCCTTAATAAAAACGATGAAAGACAAGTATTTAATAAGTAGGCCCCTATACCTGATCACAAGTATATTATTTCCTACCAAATACACATTTCCACCTATACAATTGAAAAAAAAAACTTTGCATAAATTCTATCCAAATTCCGTGTCTACAGTTCCAAGCATAAGATTTCAGAGCTCGGATTTTCAATGATTGTTGAGTGACGCATACCATGGGCAGTATACGTGTATAATCCGCCGTTAATAATGGTCTCACTATCTAAGTAAATCAGACGAATCAGCGTCGAGCAATACATGGAATCAGAATTTCCCATTGGAGTTTGAGCCATCTGTCCGCTGACTTTTGGACACAGCACTGCAATATATTGTATAGGGTACTAAAGGGTGAATAACAATGAATTGTACCTTTTTAGGGGGCCAAAATAAGGGTTTAGAAGCGAAATTCGTACTGCTCGGAGGGATATAAGGGTTACTTATCATTAATATCGTGTAAATTTCATATTAACGTCAATTGTCACGACGTGTAATTTATTCACGAAACCAGCTGTAGATGCCTACATGCGGTCACTGTTCCCTAAGCAAAAAAGACCCCCTATGCAAATTACAACGACGTCTATGGTCAGAATCTACAAGAAAATGGTGGAGAACTTGTTTGCCAAATGATACAAGACAACATTGAATGGCATCTACTTATTAAATTTGTTAACTGTGGTAAAGAAGAGATGTCTGACAATTCTGTGAATTTTTCATGTTTATCATTCATGACTTATCCAATTCTGTATTATGTATTCTGCGGGTAGCATAAACTTAGCAATCAGACAAGGGAAGTATAGGCGCCCACGTTGCCAGCAACCAAAATAGTCTAATTTTAAATTCTGGGTTCAAATCCAGCTTTGGCGTTTGGACAAGTTAAGAGTATACAGTTTTTAAGTGATAATTAATAAAACTTCTGGAATCATTCAAAGCAGTCATCGTACTTAGATGTATATAAAAACAAACACATGACTTGGATGTTCCTTCGCATAATTACAGTCGCAAACATGAAATTAATTTCCCCACAAACTGCACAATGACAAACATATGGCAAATATGGAACATGTTTATGAGCGGGATGGAAGTAGAAAAAAAACGAGAAAAAACAGAAATTAAACCCAGGGAGGGTGGCTTATTTGTATGTAAAGGAAATAGAGGTCGTTAGGACCGAGTTAAATAACAATAATAGAGAATGGCGGACTAGAAGAAAAATGAAAGTTATTCAGTGAAATCGTAATTTAAATGTCAAAGGCTCACTTAAGTTATGAATTAAAAGTAGACGAAAAATGTTAAATAATTGCAATTGTTTAAGACAAAGGAAGTCAAATAATGTAATTGTTTACACACAAAAAAACCATATGGCCCATCATACTAAGGAGGCAGTAAATAACCATAATGCAGCATATATATGAAAAAAATTATATTATATATATCTCTACCCACAAGGCCAATTCTTGTCTGCTTTGTTTGCTTTCGCTCCACAAGAAATGTTGTAAATATATATACATGGAATTGCGAAAATATACATTGGGTATACAATGTAAACTATTCGCTTCACGTAAAACGAACATATTCTCAGAATACAAATATACATATTGAACAAACATTATATCATACCTAAACTGAATAATCCATACTTTAATAATGTGGTAATTTTTGTATAATCCACCAAAATAAGAATAATAAAATTTTAAATTTGAACTTATTGAAGACATTAATTTTTTTTATTAGGTTTATCTATTACCTATACCGTCTTAGCTGCATTTGCATTTTATTATGCTTTTGTATATATATTCACCTGTGAAACGGTTTATATAAGCGTTATGTTACGACTACGTTACAATGGTTATTTTTTATTAATAAAGTATTAGTCAAAAACTAAAATAGTAGGTAAAGCCGCCAAGCATTGAAAATTCTGATGATTCTAGACATCAAAACCATTGTGCAGTGCACCTAACGGCAACTTCTTTTAGCATATACAGATACATTAGGCATTATTCGCCAAGTTTAAGTAATTTTCAGGTAAGATTAATATGACCTAACAAACTGAGTGCATGCATAATAGCTGCTTAGCACCTCTACCGTTGTCCTGCAGCAAACAATCAAGATAATACCCACAAATGCAATTGTTGGAATGGGAACAACTCGATCACAATCCACGAAGGCCTTAATTCGCAAGCTGATGTCATGGACAATCATGAGGCATTGCGCGGCATATATTCTGACAATGAAATTGTTGACAATATACATAGATTTTTTTACAAAAAAAAAAGAAGCTATTAAGGTTGAGGTTTGAAAACAGTTATTGCCTGCCAGTGTACAGCAGTAAGTTTTCTGGCACTTATTTTTGAAATTTTAAGAAGGAATAGAAGTACAGAGTACAAAGAACTCATCCAAATAGCTTCTGTATTTTTTTTTAAATCTGTAAAAATGTATATCCAAAGTATGTTAATCTAAAAATTGCAATTCAATTTCCTTATGTATAGGCCTCATTTTTTTAAGGAGGATCACAACACTATCACTTTCAATGGGTGAAATTTTGAAACACATTTTCAGCCAAACAAAAAGAGATTAAATACAAATAAAAATTGT
>JAQGBW010000172.1:0-56532 GCA_034698625.1 Julus scanicus | reverse complement strand
CCTTACACTTGCTGCACTACCCCGAAACACTCTTTGAACAAATCGCAGACGCTGGTTCGCTACGCCAACAATTTTGGCTATGTGATGATTCCAGGATAGATTTCTAGTAATACATATGGACCCCAAGATACTTGACCGCATCAACAACCGCAATTTGATTACCACACAGGAAGTACTCAGGTTGGGAAATATTTCGTCTACGGGAGAAACGCATTACCACGCATTTCCCCTTATTTAAATTCAGCTGCCATTTCTCACACTACGAAGCCAGCACGAGCAGGTCGCCCTTAACTTGGGGGAGAATCCCCTGTCCTCATCCACCTCCTCATACACGTTAGAATCATCTGCAAAAAGTTTCGAGTTACTAGCCAGCGCCTTTGGAAGATCGTTGATAAACAAGAGGAATAGCAGGGGCACAAGGACACTACCCTGGGGTACCCCAGACGTTACCTGCTCCCAACCCGATACAGCTCCGTTGATCACAATCCGCTGCTTCCTTCCCGTCCTAAAGGCAGCAGTCCACGCAATGGTTTGGGGATCAATTCCATATGCTTGTAGCTTTAACAGCAACCATCGCTGAGGTACAGTGTCGAACGCCTTAGCAAAATCTAAGAATATAGTATCAACCTCCCTACCATTGTCTAGAGAATTTTGTATCTATCCGTTGAGAAATTATTTGTATGTGAATCCATGCTCAAAGGCAGGGCCGGATTTACAGGCTGGACGATTAGGCCGTAGCCTAGGGGCCCCGCGAAATAAGGGGCCCCAAAAAATGTTGAGTACAGTAGAACGTCCAATTGCATATGCTCGGGACCGGCGAAAAATATGCAATTAGATGCAGTTAGACAGATTCTCGACAGACCTGCGCACAGTGGCGGCACTAGGGGGGTGCGGGGGGTGCGGACCGCACCAGGTGACACCATCACAAGGGGTGACACCAAAATGTAAATTAATGATAAAATTTTCTTATTTTATGAAAATATTCCATTTTCTATTTTGATTTGCAAACGTGAATTTAAAAACAAAAATAAGCAAAAATGAGTGGACTCGGAGGAGATCTCTATACTATGGGGTGTCGTGAGGGGGGTGACATCATGAGTTACCGCACTGGGTGACACCAACCCTAGTGCCGCCACTGCCTGCGCACATGCAGCATCCAAATGGGAAATTTCCCTATTTGGCCAGGTTGGCCTAGGGCCCCTAAAATTGTAAATCCGGCCCTGCTCAAAGGAACGAAAGCTCACAGGAACTCAAACCTGCTCATATTAACCTAATCTAACTTCACCTAACATAAACTAACCTTCTTTGATTTTGAAAAAATAAGTTGCGCTTTTGTCCGTCTAATTTTAATGTAGAGTTAAGGAAATATACAATTAATTGCTTCTACTCTGATCTAATTAACTAAGGTGGGAGTAACTTCAAATTTTCAAATCACTGTTAAGTTTTTACAGAGATAGAGCTTCTTACATTCCTTTGTTTAGCATTATTTCTGGCGAATTCATAGGTATTCTTAGGTTTTGCACTCGAGTGTATTTTTATGTTATATTGCCATATTGATAAATCGATACATAAATTGCTACTTGAAAACTTTTTAAGCTTGAAAAATTTCATTATAATTATGCTTTCGGGACCATGAGATTTGACTTCTTAAACGGGGAACCTTATACAATCAAAAAGTTAACATATCTCGTATTGGGTTTATTTCGGGACAGCAAATATTCGACTTCTTAAAGGGGGAATCTTCTTAAGCGGGTTCTACTGTATTTAGATATGTGATTTTAGATGCCTCGCCCTGTATTTGAATATTCTATTTTCGAGTTTTAAAAGATGGTTAGTGTGAAAGATAACAAGAATTCCCAGTCACGTGTTGATCTTTCTGATGGAGGATTTTTAATTGATATGAGTTGTGGTATTAATTTTCTGGATCTCAAATGATGTTCTGTTGGACAGTGATCTTAATTTGATCTGGAATTGAATCGCATAATGACTGACCACGCAATTATCATATAAAACTCTTATACAGAAATACCTTGACCTAACTCATTTATCAAAATATTAAGGTTCAATGAAACAGTTGTTGTGTCATTACTGTTATTATATGATTATTTCATTAAGAAAAGAGTGATAATTGCTACTAAAAGGTGTGATTTGATATGACACTTAAGATGTTTAATTAAAAATTGAGGTTACTTCAGATGCTAAATTAATTGTGCAATATAACTTTTGTAATATTCAATAAAGCATTACTGAAAACTTATTTTAAATTCAGCCATTTTTAAATGGTTAATCAGAGGTTCAATTAAACCTTATTAACTTATAATATTCAAGGGTGCTCATGCGTAGTGGTTTGAAAAATTGGCAATCTATTAATAGCACTATTGACTTATTTGGAAGTGTTTTAGTAACACCAGTTAATCTTTTCACATACATGGGTTATCCTCGATTCACACATGTAAGAAATGACGTAATCAAAATTATCAATATTAACATGTTAAGCTTTGAATGCTTAAACATTTGTTTCTAGATAGTATACCATAATCATTCAAATATAGTTTCAAATTTATAGTAATACGATGATACATTACGTCTATTGTGCATTATGATGTTGGATTGCATGTTACAGTAAAATAAATTTCTTCAAGATCCTTAATTGATTTTTAAGGAAAAACATTGACAAAATTACCACCAAATACTTTTATAATATGTGATATCTTAGCTGTTCCTGTAAACTCTTCATGCATGCAAAAAATAATACAAACTGTTTCCTTATAATAACTTTTAACAGAAAAAAAAATTGAAATGGGGCAAGTTTATATAATTCTGTTTGGGTTTTTCCAACTTAGTTCAACTGCAGACTAGTTTAGCTGTTAGGTAAAACCACTTATCCCTTTCTCAGAATTCTGCAGCAAGTTCCAAGAATTGCCTTAGGGAATTTGCATACAGCTGACAATGACCTGTTTTACCCCTTTCGACGAGAAGGTTTTTGTCTTTCAGCTGGATGCTTGCTCCTTTTGTAAAAACCTTCTTTAGAATTGCAAATGTTTTTTTTTTCTTTTTCAAAATATGAGTCGTTTTTTATACTTTGTTAATCTAACTGCAGTACAGCTTTTGAGTAACTGTTCATGACGGGGCAAAACTGTAACGATGGTCTTAATTAAAAATATACTGTATTGTTTCATTATATTTGTGCAATACACCTGGATTTAGAGATATTGTATGAGTCATTTAATACCCACTTGATAACATTGTAATTAAAATTCAGGCCGTCATACATATCACTTTGTTATCATTGACTATTAATTCGCTGTAAAACAGCTGTCAATTGCACTCAGTTTCTCAGGGCAATTGATGCTCAATATAAAAGCGTTAATTATCTGACAGTAAATTTAAATTCAGTATTTCGGTTACGAAGCAACCAAAGATTTTAATTTTAGATGACATATTTAATCTTCGCTTTATATGGCGGCGGCGGTCAAATTAGCCAAAAAAGAACAGTTTTTCATATATAATCCCCATAGAAACAATATTTCCATAGAACTAATGTGCGTTGGACCATAAAAACTCCTTTCCTTGTTACATAAGCAATCATTTCTGCACTGGTCTGATGTTTTGGATGTTTTGGACAATTTTAATGTCCAAGAAAGATGTTTGAAATTATAAGGATTCTTGTAGCACATTGTGATAAATGTTCGATAATTATATCAAGACAGACAAAAAGGTAAGATTATTATAATAATGATCGATTGTAAATTTTTCGTTTAAATTATTTCATTACAAACTTTTACGATTTCTGTGCAAACACTTGATAATTATTTCACTGCAGTATGTATTTCTGGACTTGCCTATCTATTGGGATGCAGCTATGAGGGCTTTGCATCAGGGATCAAGTTGTCCAGAATTTTAGTGCAACCAGCCTTCGATGTTAACTAAAACACTCTCCAAATTCTTGAAGTCCAAGGATCTTTAACAAGAATCCGTACTTTGAAAACAAAATTATCAAATTTCTGTTTTTATAATAACATCTATTACACACAACGCTTTGAAAAAATTCCAGAAAATCAACAATATAGAAGTAAGATCTGAAAATGACATTTTTACAAAAGTTTTTTGACAACTGCCAATATGAGTGAAACAATAAATTTTGAAAATAGTAACATGTCAAATGGTAATGAGATTGAAGTCAGTGCCTGGTACATCAGCAAACCAGAAATTGTACTAGAAGAAGATACATCAAACAAAGCAAACCTCATGAGCAACGTGGTCTCCATTGGTGTTGGATTTCTGTTTAATTTCACTGCATTTAGCGGAATCTCCAATATCCAGAGTTCCTTGAACAGCGATGAGGATTTGGGAACAGTCTCTCTGAGTGTTATTTATGGATCTTTGATAGTGTCTTGCATGTTTTTGCCATCTCTATTTATCCATCACCTTGGTTGCAAGTGGACAATGACCATCTGTATGTTCGTGTACTCCACTTACATTGCTGCCAACTTCTATCCGTGTTGGTGGACATTGATGCCTTCATCCATCATGGTTGGTCTTGCAGCTGGCCCCTTGTGGACTGCCAACTGCACATATCTCACAGAAAGCGGTTATCATTATGCCAAAATCGCTGGACGGAACGCAGAAGTGATAATCGTCTATTTCGTTGGTATCTTCTTTGCCATTTTTCAAACAAGTCAAGTGTGTGGCAACTTGATTTCATCCCTGATCTTCAAGACGACAGAAGAAAGTTTTTCTTCGGATCCCAGCATCTGTGGTGCAAATTACTGTAATGAGGATCTTACAAAATCGGAAGTTATCAACCAAAGTAGTGCCCTAGGTCTCATCGACGAATCGGATGTGTACGAAATGTATTTGCTGTGTGGGACCTATCTGGGATGTTCTCTTTTTGGTGTGCTTCTATTGGCTCTCTTGGTCGATTCACTGACCAGAGCTCTGCCATTTGAAAACAGCCCTTCCGGTTTAAGACTCATCAATTCAACTGTACGACACTGGAAAAATCCAAGACAACTTTTACTGATTCCCCTGACTATATACAGTGGAGTGGAACAGGCATACATAAGCGGCGATTTTACAAAGGTAAGTGTGAAGACTATCTTGGTATCTCACTAATCCTTTATTTTTGTGCTTATACCAACATAATTTGTTTAATTTAGAAGGGCTTTTTCAAAATGATTGTACTATCATTTAGATCATCACTTTGGATTAAAGATTAAAAAATTTAGTTTGGTTCCATAAATCATGCTTATTAAATTACCCAAAAAAGGATGACGAAATGAAGAATTAATTACACTTCATGATTTTGGGGGATTTTGTATTGCAGGCATTTGTCAATTGCTCTTTAGGAATCGAAGATGTTGGATTCGTCATGATGTGTTTTGGAGCTGTTGATGCAGTTTTTTCAATCGCAGTTGGTCCTTTGGTGAAACTTTTTGGCAGACCTCCACTGTTTATCTTCGGTGCCTTGCTCAATTTGGCGTTGATTATCACCATGTTATGTTGGCAACCTGATCCTTCAACTCCAGTAATATTTTATGTTATTGCCGGACTTTATGGGTTGGCAGATTCAATATGGCAGACCCAAATCAATGGTAACTTTTAGAAATTTACTTTCTTCCATAAAAAGTCAAAGCACACAGACGTTTAATTTTGGGTCACTTTCAATTAATACCATTGTATTTTTAAATAAATATAAAAGGGAAATACAATATGCAAATTGCTGTTTGAACTCAGCTAAATTTTCTATCAATTGTTAACAATTAAACAGTTCATGCTTGTTGAAATGAAATTCTTCAACCACCCTGTACTTGTGGTAGTTATAAACAACGAACTAATGACCCCTTTACTTTGTTTCAGCATTGTATGGACTACTATTTAATGACAGTTTGGAAGCCGCCTTCGCTAATTATCGCTTGTGGGAGTCCATAGGCTTTTTGATTGCTTATGCATGCAGCCCTTTTTTGTGCATGCATGTCAAACTTTATATTATTACCGTCATTTTATGCTTGGGAATGCTCGGCTATTTGAGCGTGGAACTAACCTTAAGAGGGAAATTTGACAGGATAATGAAAGCATCATCTGTAATTAAAATTTCAGAATCTGCGTTTTAAATTACATGTATTTGGATGCTTTTTTTATCATGTTGTATCCGTCTATACGCTCATCTCATATGGCTAATATTACAAATATCTGTTACTATTGAAAAATCCTATATGAACAACGACTTTTTGGTTTAATTTTACAGTAATATGTTTTCAAGTTTTTTGTAACCAGCAAAATGGCCTCCAATATCGTTGAAATCTTCTTTGATGTTGTTTAAATTTGTTGCTTTCAAACCAAGTCAACATGGCGCCCAATGTGTCAGCCATCAACGATTTCAAAAATGTAGTCAAAACTTCCTCATCTAGTCAAGAAAAAAATCCAGTTATATGTTTTTTTGTCCCATGCAATTAGTTTTTATTGAACATCGAACTCTTGTTCTCATAGTCATGTTAAAAAATTAATAAACATAAACATGGTAAAGGAAGTTTCTATTCAACATATTTTTAGTTTTCCATTGTGCAGGGAAAAAACAAAAAAGGGTATGAATTTCATTAATTTATTTATGTTGACGTACTTTGTAATCTATTTCCGACACCTTTACTAGTACTTCGTAAGTCTTTGTTATTTCAAAGAATTATAAATACCAATGACGTCAGCACTATTCATTGGTGTTTTTGTATCAGAGTTCATTGTATATAGGATAAACCCATGTAGGTACAAAAGTGCTACCCTGTTATCGCTTTAGTCCTGCCAAAATACCTTCGACCAAGAGGACGTACTGTTGGATGCAAATTTACCTCTTCGATCATAGAATTCCATAGACCGGTAAGAGAACTATTCCAATTTATCGAAAAAGTGTAATTTTGGGATAAAATGCAATACCCTTTAACATTTTCATTTTCGTACTTGTATTACAATTCAAATATAATATAAACTTAAGAAGAATTGGATACTAAACTCAAGGTTTTCTTCTAGATTTTCGTTTGAAATGATTAATTATGTTTAAGTGGCAATACTGGGTAATAGTAGTGTGCTAAATGGTAATAAAAAGCGGAATTCAGCTGAAATGATTTTAGAAAAACCCAGGTGAAATTCTGATTCATGCATACGTTTAGTTAAACTAGATCAAAGAATTGCATGATGGGATTGCAAAACCAGGATTTTTTATTCACTATTCTCCACATCAACAAGGAAAATAGTTTTTCTGAATTTCCCATTCGACAAATATTTTGCAATTAATTTCCTGCAATAGTGTGAATAACATTTCAAAAGGTAGATCCTTTCTAGGATGTTTTTTTAAAGATACATGTATTTTTAAATATTTCGTAGCATATTGCCATTATTTTTAGTGAGTGTTATACGAGCTGTTGAAGTACTGTTTAAGTTCTTATCAAGTTCTTCTCGAAATAATTACTTAACTTTTATAAGACAGGTTTGTTTCATAAACATTTCATAAAATGTCTGAAAAATGCTATTGTGAGTCACCATCTTACGTCTGCAAAACATTTATATTTTTCCAGAAATACAAAAATGCCGAAAAACGATAAATTCACTGATGAAAATGGAGGACACTTAGATGAAGTTCTTGATGTTGGTCTCTCCAATCCAGTATTTCAGGAAGACATCAACGAACTAAGGATTACAAAAAAGAAAGATATTCAAGATTTTAAAGATTACAATGTGGAAGAATCAGGGAAACTTCCTCAGAATGAAGAGTTATTCAGCAAGTGGAATATATGGAAAAATCTATTGCTGATTAGTTTAGGATTCCTCTTCAATTTCACTGCTTTCAGCGCCATGTCCAACATCCAAAGTTCGTTGAACAGTGACCAAGGTTTGGGTCTCGCTGCTCTTAGTGTAATTTATGGGGCATTGATCCTATCTTGCATGTTCGTTCCTTCTGTATTGATCAAAAGGTTCGGCTGTAAGTGGTCAATGGTCATGTCCATGCTGATGTACTCCACGTACATGGCAGCTAATTTTTATGCCACTTGGTACACTCTTATTCCGGCGTCTATCTTGTTGGGCGTTGGTGCAGCCCCTTTGTGGGGAGCCAAGTGTACCTATGTGACGGAGATAGGCCATCAGTACGCCAAGATCGTCGGCGAAACCTCAGAGACAGTGATCGTTCGTTTCTTCGGGGTGTTCTTCATGATCTTCCAGAGTGGACAAGTGTTTGGTAATCTGATTTCCTCTCTGACCCTTGCCCCCTCGACCACAGTCAGTAATTTCACCAGGGACCTGAGCATCTGCGGTGCTAACTATTGCAACGAAGACCTTAGTGAGACGATCTATTATAACACTTCTTCAAATGCGACGATTAACAATAGCAACAAGCCGGCATTGTCCCAGATCTACACCCTTTGTGGCATATATCTGGGTTGTTCTCTTTTTGGCTGTCTTCTCATCGCTACAGGTGTCAGCCCTTTGAAGAGACTGATGACCGTTACCAAAGACATCACGGGATTCAGGCTAGTGCTGGCCACCTTCAGACATATGAGGAATTCCAAACAAATTTTACTTATACCATTAACAATATTTAGTGGTGTTGAACAGGCGTTCATCGCGGGCGATTTTACCAAAGTAAGTACTTTTTGGGGAGATTCTTGTTCCCAAAAATGCTAAATTTTTCTGTAATCTATTTAATTCAACTGGATTCTCATACTTCGATGAACTTTAAAGGGTATAACAGAAGTCACTTTAGACACCTCACTGCATGTAAACTTTTAATAGGCTTTTAAATAGGTGCTTTATTACCCATTAATAAATCATGTCCAGAAAAACAAATTTCCCTATTGGCAGCAGATGCCAAGGCCAGTTATGCAATAGTAAACCTTCAAATTAGAAAAAGGTTATATCGTGAGAAGCCTTGCAATTAGATTATCATTATCTTGAAATTATTTTCTGACAATACTTTTTTACCAATACTTAATGGAGATTTAATCAGAAGCTTGCATACGCTTTCTTCACCATAATAAACAGCATTCAAATGCAAAGACCTTGAAATATATAAATCCTTGACAACACTGTGATGTATAAAACAATGAAGGGGGAGGGTGGAGGGTGTTTGAGAGGTCTTAGTCAACATTTATCTATTCCTTAAACTACAATTTCTAGAAAACTTTTGAGGGAATAATTTGATTTGCATATTTATTGATTAATTTTGGATTAATAACTTTTTAAATCTTGTTTTATTTACAGGCCTTTATAAACTGTGCCATGGGGATACATAATGTAGGTTATGTGATGATCTGTTTGGGCGTCGTAGATGCTATATGTTCCTTCTCGTTTGGTCCTTTGATGAAGATCATAGGACGACCTTTTCTCTATGTTTTTGGGGCCTCTCTGAATGTAGCTCTGGCCATTACTATGCTCCATTGGAGTCCAGATCCTTCAACCCCTATTGTATTCTTCCTGATAACTGGATTCTGGGGCATGGCTGATGCCATTTGGCAAACCCAAATTAATGGTAAGTCCCATTTTATGTTAGAATTTCCAGAATTTCGAATATGAGCAGAGCATGATGCAAAATAAATTGAATTTATAATCCTTGAATTGTCACTTTTTAGCATTTTATGGAGTGCTCTTCAGTAATAACAGTGAGGCTGCCTTCGCTAATTATCGCCTTTGGGAGTCTATCGGATTCATCATCGGATTCTTGTGGAGCAATTATTTGTGCATTGCGATCAAGATTTATATTTTATTAGGAATTCTGACCATTGGAATGATCGGCTATATTGTTATTGAAATGACAATTTTCCTAGAAAAAAAATCAGCTGACGAATCAACGACCAAAATGTAGGATTTTGATTTCTGGATAAGAAACATTCACCGTATAGACAATCATGTCAATAGCATTTAAAATTTTTCTATATTATGAAATATAGAAAAATCTTGCAAATAAGCAATGCTTTGTTGTGCCATGTTTTTATACTACGGTATCTTACAAATGTTTATATACATGTATATTCGGGTTTTTCTTTAAGAATTATCATTATATAACCCTCAACATACATACACGCTTTTATCTATACGTGATATTCACGAATAATTTCAAACAATTTCCATTTTACCCAAACATTCCAACTCAGGATGTTAAAAACTTTAAGCTCATTTACAACTGCCATGCCTGTACATATGCTATCATGTCAAAAATTTGTATAAAATATTTTATCTAGCAGTTTACGCTTTATTGTTATTATTCAAAGTTCGAAAAATCCACTGATTTCTTTGTATTTAATTTCAAATTTTTTCATGATATTGTAGTTAATTTTTTCACAAGAACTATTGTGAGACCTATCTAATTATCTGAATTGTAGATTGTCAAGATAAGCAAGACAAACAAAAATAGTACATTTAAAAACTTACTTGTTAGCAAAAACAAGTTCAATATTCACAATCTCACTACAGATCCTTAATTGTCTTTATGGTCTTCATGGAACTTTTACTACCCCTATAGCATGTTATTGTTATTTCAAAGAATAATGGTAATAATGGCGTCTTCCCTATTCATTGGCACTTCAGTAAGGTCCATTAAAATTAAACCATACAAATGCCATCTTCGTTTGTCTTTGATCTCCGCCTGTTAAAATAACCTCAACCAAGAAGACTTACATATGCTATTTGTAACATTACCTCTTACTTCATCCTGTGCTAGATATCGGTTAAAAAACTTTGATTTGATGAAGAATGACATTATAAATGAAGCAATTAACCTTAAAATTATCAAAAACTAAATGTACTCCAATAAATAGAGAACTTGTGTAATTTTGTGTGGTATTACAACTCAGTACACAAGTAGTATCGTAGGCCGAACCCAAGTATTTTCTTAGGTTATCATTTAAAAATATTTTTTATGTCTAAGTGTCAATACCGATTAGTAGTGTGGTGCTTACATGACAAGTAGTAAATAAATAAGCGTAATCCAGTAAAATAAACACTGACGAAATTGTTTTTGATAAACCCATGGGAAAGTCTGATTCATGCATACGTTTTGCTAAACTATATTAAAGAATTGCATGATGGGATTGCAAATCCAGGATTTTTTATTCAAATTGATCACAAATACATATATCGATAGGAAAAACACTTTCTATTTCAATGCAAGAATTTCTCTTTCGACAAATGTTTTGCAATTCATTTCCTGCAATATTGTGGATAATATTTCAAAGGATCTCAACAGTTTGATGTAGCGTATTGTCAATATACAATCTTTTCTAGAAAAAGGAGTGTGCATGTACTTTATTTTCGTTTTTATAGACATTTATTATTGATAAATATTTTGTAGCTTCTTGTCAGTACTTTCGAAATAGTATCTTTTAGAAGCCATGCCTTTTTCATAAAAAATAGTAATGTGTTATATCTGATGTCTGAAAAACGTTGAAACGCTGATGTGAGTCGCAGTATAATATTTTTTAAATATTTCTTTTTTGCCAGAAATACAAAACATGTCAGAAAACGATAAATTTACTGAAGAAAATAGAAGACAATTAGAAGACGATCTGGATGCCAGTTCCCCCAATTTAGTGTTTCTAAAAGACTTCTACGAACTAGGAACTACAACGAAGAAAGATGTTCAAGATTTTCAAAATTACAATGTGGAAGAACCTGAAAAACTTCCTCAGACTGAAGAGTTATTCAGCAAGTGGAATATATGGAAAAATTTATTGCTGATTAGCTTGGGATTCTTCTTCAACTTCACCGCTTTCAGCGCCATGTCCAACATCCAAAGTTCGTTGAACAGTGACCAAGGATTGGGTCTCGCAGGTCTTAGTGTAATTTATGGGGCCTTGATCCTATCCTGCATGTTCGTCCCTTCTGTGATGCTCAAGAGGTTCGGCTGCAAGTGGTCAATGGCCATGTCCATGCTGATGTACTCTACGTACATGGCAGCTAATTTTTATGCCACTTGGTACACCGTTATTCCGGCGTCCATCTTGTTGGGCATTAGTGCAGCCCCATTGTGGGGAGCCAAGTGTACCTATGTGACAGAGATAGGCCATCAGTACGCCAAGATCGTCGGCGAAACCTCAGAGACAGTGATCGTTCGTTTCTTCGGGGTGTTCTTCATGATCTTCCAAGGTGGACAAGTGTTTGGCAATCTGATTTCCTCCCTGGCCCTTGCTCCATCAACCACTCTTACCAATTTCACCAGAGATCTGAGCATCTGCGGTGCTAACTATTGCAACGAAGACCTCAGTGAGACGATCTTTTATAACACATCTTCAAATGCCACGATTAACAATAGCAACATGCCGGCATTGTCCAAGATCTACACTCTTTGTGGCATCTATCTGGGATGTTCCCTTTTTGGCTGTGTCCTTATCGCTGCAGGTGTCAGCCCTTTGAAGAGACTGATGACCGTCACCAAAGACATCACAGGATTTAGTCTTTTGCTGGCCACCTTCAGACACATGAGGAATTTCAAACAAATTTTACTAATCCCACTAACAATATTTAGTGGTGTTGAACAGGCGTTCATCGCGGGTGATTTTACCAAAGTAAGTGCAAAATATAAAGAGCTTTTAAAAGTAGCACAGAAATCTCTTTACTAGTCTCTAGTCACCTCACTGCATGTTAACTTAGCTTAATTTCCTGGTAATATAATTAAACGTACAAATTAAATTTTCCGCTAATATGTTACAATTATCTTTTAATTATCTAACAATACTTTTGCCAATACGTAATAGAGATTTAATCGATCGCTTGGATGCGTATTAAATAACATTCAAATGCAAAGACCTTCAAATATACCAATTTAAATTATTACAACTCCATCAAAAATAAGAATGGGGATGATTCAATTTGCATATTTTGGAATGGTTTTTGGAATAATAACTTATTAAGTGCTGTTTTATTTTATTTTCAGGCCTTTATAAACTGTGCCATGGGGATACATAATGTTGGTTATGTGATGATCTGTTTTGGCGTCGTAGATGCTATATGTTCCTTCTCGTTTGGTCCTTTGATGAAGATTATAGGACGACCTTTTCTCTATGTTTTTGGGGCTTTTCTGAATGTATCGCTGGCCATTACTATGCTCCATTGGAGACCAGATCCTTTAACCCCTATTGTATTCTTCCTGATTACTGGATTCTGGGGCATGACTGATGCCATTTGGCAAACCCAGATTAATGGTAAGTCTTATGATATATTGAAATTTCATGTATTTTGCATTTAATCCGAGCTGATCAGAATAACCCTGAATTCTGGGCACATTTCAGCATTTTATGGCGTGCTCTTCAGTAACAACAGTGAGGCCGCTTTCGCTAATTATCGCCTTTGGGAGTCTGTCGGATTCATCATTGGATTTTTATGGAGCAATTATTTGTGCATAGCAATCAAGATTTATATTTTATTAGGAATTCTGACCCTTGGAATGATCGGTTATATTATTATTGAAATGATCATTTTTGGAGAAAAAAATTCAGATGACGAATCAACGACCAAAATGTAATCTTTCGATTTTTGAATAAGAAAGAAACATTCACCATATGGACAAAAAAAATTATCATATCAATAACATTTCTCAATTTTGTTTTATTATGAAATATCGAATAACAGCAGTGCTTTTTTGTGCCATGTTTTATCTTTTAGTACACCATTTGCCTTTAATTACTAATTGATAACTATGATAACTAATTGACAAGTTGTTATAATTTTCGTGTTACTCGCTAAATTAGATGATGATGGAATTTGACATTGTCAAGATAAGCTCGATAAAGAAAAATATCAAATTATAAAGCTTACTTGTTAGCAAAAACGTGCATACTAAGCGTATATGCATTGTGGGCTATGCAATTGGGATTAGTTTTTCTTTGGGACTTTGTTGTATTTTTTGGTAATTTTGTTTTAGAAGTGAAGAGAGGAGCCTTCCTGGCGAATGTCCAGATTTAGTAGAAATTCAATCCAACAATGACCTACCATATGACATTTATTTTCTGACTGTAGGGTACTGAGTTGAATTGAATTGAAAAAAAAAGTAAGGAGCAAAGCGTGATATCCGAAGCAATATTCAATTTCAAAGTGTCACAAAATACGCAACAAATCCTTGTCTTCATGGAGTTGCGAGGTCTTCATGGTCTTCATTGTATTTTTCTGCAATTAGCACCCTATTGTTATTTCAAAGAATTATAAGTAATGATTGTGTCATCACTATTAATTGGCAAGTTTAGTTTCGGTTAATAACTTTTAGACTATACAAGTGCCAACTGTTTTCCTATCATCTCAGTCTACCAACATTACTTATACCAAGAAGACTGCAATATTATCTTTCACACCATCGCATACGATATACATAGCGGTAAGGAAACTTTGATTTAATGAAATATTACATTATAAATCAATTAATTAACCTTTGAATTGTCAAAAACAAAAGTTCCACACTTATTTGCGCTAATTTACTCAAACAAATTGCAATAATCCTAATTTTGTTTATAAATTTCAATATATTGTGAAGCACGAAATCTTGTAAACGTTTTCAAAATTCATCTTAAACCTCTTTTTTGTCAGGACTGCAGTAAAAATGTTGGACAAAGACAGTTTTATTGACGAAAACAAGGAAAACGTGAAAGGCGATAAGTGCGTAGGACTCTCCATTCCTGTGTTTCATAAAGACAGCAATGAAAATATGACTGTAAAAATGGATGGCATTGTTAAACAGCTGGCCCCAGGATCATCTCCTGAAGAACAACTAATGAGCAAATGGCATATTTGGAGGAATCTGTTGGTAATCAGCATAGGATTCTTATTCAATTTCGCAGCCTTCGGAGGATTATCCAACATCCAAAGTTCTATAAACAGTGATAAAGGCTTGGGCACCACCACCCTTAGTGTGATCTACGGGGCCTTGGTCCTCTCATGTATGTTCGTGCCACCAGCCCTAATTAAGAGATTTGGCTGCAAGTGGGCAATGGTAATGTCGATGCTGTTGTATTCCACGTACATAGCTGCCAATTTCTACGCTGATTGGTACACCTTAATCCCGACGGCAATCTTGGTGGGTTTAGGAGCTGCACCTTTGTGGGGAGCCAAGTGTACATACATGACAGAAATCGGCCATCAGTACGCCAAAATCGTTGGTGAAAGTGCAGAAACAATAATGGTTCGCTTCTTCGGGGTATTCTTCACGATTTTTCAGATTGGTATAATTTTTGGCAATCTAATTTCTTCGTTAACCCTTGCCCCACCCTCCACTCAAACAAATTTCACAAGGGATTTTGGTATCTGCGGTGCTAACTATTGCAACGAAGATCTCAGTGAGACAATCCTCTACAATACATCTGTAAACACAACTACCAGTATTACAAACAAAACTTCTTTATCTCAACTTTACACACTTTGTGGAATTTACTTGGGGTGTTCCCTATTTGGATGCATAATCATCAGCGTATTTGTAAGTCCTCTGCAGCGACACATGACTCCCACAAAGGACATATCAGGGTTCAAATTGTTGCTGGCCACCATCAGGCACATGAGGAATGTGAAGCAATTGTTGTTTATACCGCTGACAGTTTATGCTGGCGTGCAACAAGCTTTTATCACAGGAGATTTTACCAAAGTAAGTAAAGATTTATCAGTCTTGAAACAGCATAGAACATTATAGGTTTATAATCTTGCGGGTAGAGCATGGAATAATGTGGAGAAAACTTTTGAAAAATAGTTTCTGTGATTATTTTGAAATAGTTTGCATGAATTTATTATTTGCAATATTTAATTATTGGATTGAACATTCATTTTGCTGTTGTTATAGATTGCTTTTTTTAATATTACAGGCGTTTATAAACTGTGCCCTAGGAATTCACAATGTAGGCTTTGTGATGATCTGCTTTGGTGTGGTAAATGCACTGTGTTCTCTAGTGTTTGGTTATCTTATGAAGATCTTAGGACGACCATTTCTCTACGTCTTTGGGGCTTGCTTGCACATAGCCCTGGCCGTTACAATGCTCCACTGGAATCCTGACCCCTCATATCCAGTGATTTTCTTCGTGATTATAGGGCTCTGGGGCATGGGCGACGCTATTTGGCAAACTCAAATCAATGGTAAGCTCGTTGTGCCATGATTTGTTATTAGTATTATTATGTTTGAGAGATTGGGTTGAATGAATGTGAGGTAACTAGTCATTTTGTCTTAATTTGAGATTAATACCATTCACAATTTTAGCTTTTTATGGTGTGCTGTTCAGCGACAATAGTGAAGCTGGATTTTCTAATTTCCGTCTGTGGGAGTCCATTGGATTCATCATTGGCTTCTTATGGGCCAATTATTTGTGCATCACAATAAAGATATATATCCTTCTCGGTATTCTGATCCTTGGAATGATTGGTTATGTCATCATTGAAGTCATCATTTTCTTGGATAAAAGGTCACCCGATGTTTTAACAACCAAAATGTAGTCTTTTGGAAATTTAAGGATTTTTTGCAATTATTTTTATTTATATTAAAACACTTTTTGTGTTTATTCTATTTGAAGCATTATTTATCCATAATTTTATTTATCCACGCTCTTCATTGCTTAGTCCATGCTTTGTGTGAACATAACGTGCTTCTGCTCGTGCAATTTTATCTAAAATGATGCATGGGGTTTTGTTCTTGACAGAGAATAGCTCCAATTTTCTCACGAATCTTTTGCGGAATACTTTGATTTATATTCGCATTTAATATAGTGAATGCATACAGCGAAACTATTTGATAAATATTTGAATTCAGCAGATGGTAAGCATATTTTAAAATGTGAAAATAATTTAGAGACGGCATCATGCACTTATTAATCATCGAGTATTGAATAATTGGAACAAAAATTAAACATATTTTAGATGACTTGAAAAATTATGAGTAATGTATTGGAAATTAAGTTATTATTGTAATATATATTTGTGTATCTCATGAAAAACTTTGTAGTGGATTTTATAAAGGGTCAATTTAGAAAACTCAGTTAATTACAAATTAAATTAATTAAAGTTCACCATGTAATTTACAATAGTGTATAAATTAGTGTATATTTATAATTAGTAAAAGCTAGTGAAAATGAACAAAACTATTGTCATTATAGTGATGCGAATAAGACAATTGTCTGTATAACTTGAACACTTTGTATTATTATTGCAGAACAGCACAAGTATGAGTAAAAATGTAGTTTTAACGCCTGAAAGTGTCCTTAGAGCATCCAACAAAAACAGCTATAACATGTCTTCTGATAGTGATAGCAGTCATAGCATGTATATGATGCATGCTTGCAATACCCTTTCAACATCTCATTCAAGTGGTATGCCGACTCCAAAAGTCAGAAGGCAGCTGCAATTTCCAAATACAAGTACACCGGTAAGTTTTCAGCTTTATATACTGTGTATTAACGTATATCTGTTAACACGCTTCCTAAACAAACGATAGATGGAGACTTCAGTCTTTGGAGAACTTGTTTCAACGTGACCCATTTTAATGAACCAAATTCAAAATACAATTTAACATGCCCTTCTTAGGCAGTGCAAACATTGCTTTAATTCATTTTATTATTATAAACAGAAACAGCATAAGGTCAGATGGGAAGATGTCCCTTCATTGGACATTTCCTTGCCAGTTACTTTTCTGGATACATCATCAGGATCAATTTCAGATGTACGTGTCTTTCTTTTTTTAAAAAAAAAAATATTTTACAACATTTTATGACATCATAAAAATGCACGTCATATACTGTAAATGAAAGAAATGTGGTAAATTTATAATATATAGTATATCATGTGGTTTGATGCTTTCTTTAGTAAACAATGTACAGTGTCTATGCAATTGGATTGTTGACATTTATTTTGATAGGATCTCATCACGCACTGGATCACTGCTTTGGAGAAAGATTTTAAGCCATCTTTATCTTTGGAAGTCTTCGATTACATGAAAAACTATAAATGCCCAGTTTTAAAAGACAGATTGAACAAGTTATTGGCGGCGAATTTTAGGATAATGACGAAAAGCGACAGTTTTTTGAAGGCTAAATTCGATTTTGTGACTCATTTGCTGCAATTGGATGAATTGAACATTGAAAGGTAAACACAATCATAAATGTACAATTTAAATACACCAATCTTCCCATTGTTGTCTTTCATATATGTCACATGTAAACTCTTTTGTCTTGCCATTTTATTTCAGTGAGGTGGAAGTGTTTAATGCTGCTATACGTTGGCTGACAAGCTACTGGAATGGGAGGAAAGAATTTGTACCTTTCGTTCTTGGATGTGTTAGGTTTGGGGAAATGACGAAACAGGAATGTGCTGATATTTTCGTAAAACTAGACATGGAGGACATTGGATTGCTAACCATATGCCAAGATCTACTTTTCCATCCTATGGTGTAAGTAGAATATTTTTCCTGGTTAATTTAAGGTATTGTTCTGATTTCTAAGGGGAAAAATACGCTTGATGATTTACAACACGGCATTTAGACAGAAAAGAATGTTGCGTGTTGTGACATATTCAAATTTTTTTTAACATTTCGAAACAAGGTCAGGGTTAATATTACTATGTTGAGCATTGGCATTGAACCAAATCGTCGATATTGCACAATGCCAGCATAGCATATGGTATTAACCTTAATTAAGAAATTTATTTAAATTATGTATGACAAATGCATAAGTAAGTTGCTATGTATATGACTGGAATTCTCTGGATAAAGTGCAAGTATCCTGCTACTGCTTCTCTTATTTTCCTACAATGCTGCTTTACTAATTAATGCTTATTTTTTATCAAAAAGATACAAATTAACTGAGGATACTTGCCACAATGAACAATTCGCCCATTTAGCACCACGTCCAAGAACCAATTTGAAAGTCATTAAAACAAACCCAGCAGTACTACAAATCGCTTCAGTGAACGATACTAAGGTATTGACCTCATAATGCATACAACCCTACAGCCAATTAACAAGATGTACACTGCATGTAACATGGAAACACAGAATTCTGACATTTTCACATTTAGGCCAAGGACGATGCAGCAATTCTTGACATCAGCATTCCGGATCTGCACTCAAAGCTGGCCATCCTGTGTTTTGGAGGACAAAGCTCTGTGAAAACTTGGGTATCGCCTGAAGCAGGTGAGGAGAAAATTTATAGGCAATTCAAATGAAAGTGAGTAACCCACTCCTAACTGGTGAATTATCTTGCCCCTTGACTTTGTGTTGTGTTTGTACGATGTAGACAGCTGTCATGATTGTGAGAGGATTTGATTAATTCTGAGTTAAATTTGTTTCAACCTGTATGTACACTGTATACTGGAGGCTACACTCCAATCGAAAGCACAACAGAAGAACTTCGTGGGGTGGAGCTGGAAAGCCAGCACCAGGGCAATCAAGTAACATTGTCGTGCTACAGGATTACAATCCTCGGCAATGATCCATTCCTGTCGCAGGCTTTCTATCATCACACCACGTTGTTCTTCTGATCTTCTGTTCTTTTTTGGCATGCCTCACAGACATGAGTACCTGAGGTGTACAATATTAAAGTCAGTGGGCCAAAGAATTCCTCAGTTCCAGCATGGGTGTCTTCTGGATCAACCTGTAAATTGTTGGGCCCTTTTTAATATTAGGTGCCTTTGGGCCCTTAAACTCCCACCACCAACAACCAGCAGGGGTGTCTCCATTTCCTTTGACAGGTTAATGTATACAGTATGTTTGATTTATATCGGGTAAATTTTTTTGAATCACTGCATTAGGCAATGTAATTTTTCCCAAAAAAGCAATATTGTTCGCAGTTTATACATGTTGTACATGTATTCCAGGTTTTGGCATCGTTGGCTTTAAGCCCTCAGAAAACAAATGGAAGCACATTGGAAAATTACCAGAATCACGATCCTATTTAGCAGCTACGATTTTGGCTGACAGAATATATATTTCTGGTATGTTATTGCTCTTTGCAATTACAAAATTCATGTACAAAATTATGCAAAATAATAAATAAATAAACTAAAACGCATCCATTGATTTCAGGGGGTTATGATCCACAGTTGACTACAGATTGTACAAATTTAATAATTAAATCCACCTTTTGGAGTTATAATATTAAGGGCAGTGGATGGCAAATGCTAAGCCCAATGAATCACGCCAGAGCACATCATGCCATGGTCTCAACCCATAATCGAATTTATGTAATTGGTGGACAAGGAAAAAAAGGGATGTAAGTAGCTTGTAATTTTCATAGGTTTGATTTAATAGGGCCATTTATTAGTGCATATTTTATTACAAACAGACCGCTGGACTCTGTGGAGTATTATGACATCAGCGTCCGGTTCTGGAGAGAGGCTAGTCCTTTGCCAATACCATGCTTGGGTATGGCAGTCTGCGAGTTTCGTGGAAATATCTGGATATGTGGAGGTGTTTCACCGATGGATCACAGTCCTAGTCATGGACGCATCATGGATACTGTGCTCATCTACGACCCAATAAGAAACCTGTAAGTATAATAGAAACGTTTATGTTTAAGCATTTTAAATTGCAAAGAAAGATTCGTAGATTTTTAATAAAATGTCTGCAATATATTTGTGTAGCTGTCGTTTTGGCGTTCCTTTGCGCTTCCAGAGAGCCTTTGCAAATTTAGTGGAATTTGAGGGAAATTTATTAATCATCGGAGGGATTACTACCACTGGCGAGTTCAACACTGGTGTGGCGACTGAAATTTCGGTGATCGACTGCTTCAATTTTCATATCCAGAAATGGGTCCTCAAGTCTGACCTGTTGGTTCCTCGCCATAGTACCATGACGGCTGTTACAGGTAGGTAACCAAATATTCTTTTTAAGACTAATTAAACTACAATGCCAGTATGAGTCTAGCCAATCTCTGTGGGTTAATAACCATTGAATTGCTTAGAACGATTAATACTATAAAAAACACTATTTTTGGGTTTCTAGACCGGTTATGTCAAAGAGTACGTGGTAACTTAATAATCAAGATATTATTGCAAACTGGTTATGAAATTGTTACATTATATCAACTTACCCTTTTATTCCATTTGTGTGATTGTCAGGACCACATCAGAACAGGAAATTTATGTTTGAAACGAAATTACTTGATCTACATCACACTTCAGTGTTAATTTTCTTAGTCCTATAAGAGATTTGTTGTTGACCACATCTTGTCCGACGTCAATTCTGTATTTTTATTTATTTGGTAAAAACACTCGAATGAGTACACATGTGTTGGATTGTATTAATCACAACATATAAAAATTTGATGTTAACTGTTGACGTTAACAATGATTTTTTTTGCATTGTTATGCACCATGCATGTATAAGTTTAGTCTGACTTTTTCAGGTAAGGTATCATGTCATGCAAATTTCACGATATCTAAGGAGGGCAGCATGCTCAGAACAAGGAAATCATTCGACACACTAGATACATATGTTTTATAACTGCCTCAGTAAATTCGCCACAAGTTAGAGAACAGAATTTTTTTCTGTTGTTTTAACAAATCTTATTAAGGGGTAAATCAACTAAAGTGATTACTAAAGCTATGTATGGATTTTCCTCAAATTTACACTAACCACGAGGCTTGAGTGTGCCTGATTTAGGTATCCATATGTTTTTCTTATATAAACTTGAAGAAATAAATGATGCATTTCATGTCCGAATTTCAACCATAAAGGTAGCTAGAAATAGGATGAATCCTCCAAAAATTTTGGGAATTATGTGTCAGAAAATAAATACACCAGAAACAAGTTACATCTAACCTCATTTTTATAAATTTTGCGAAGCAGGGTTTTCAAAATTACTTGGCCCACATTAGGCACTTGCACATCTGGGCTTATTGAAATCAACAACTTCCTCTAAGCCTGAAGCCTTCAATGCCTTACATTCAGTAAAATATCGCAGATTGTAGTAATCTTTTTAATCCATCGATTTTCAACGGTTAACCTGTTATACGGATTCGTAACTCATGGTATAAAATCACTTATTTAAATTATATAATCTCGCTTCCTTCCTGAAAAACTGGTTTTCTCGATGATGGAAGAAAATCCTGTCGATACCTACCTCTCCAGTGATTATATTCCAATTTTGAAGGTGATTGATTTGCTTAGCCCCTTAATTACTAATCAGATCGTATTTTTAGGTCAAAGGTTTTACGTGTTAGGAGGAATTTCTGCTGGAAAAGCACGTGACGATGTGGAATGTTATGATGAAAATACACATCAATGGCGCATGGATGCCCCACCCTTGCAATTGCCATTATATGGAGCTTCTTGTGTTGTCCTTCCCTTACCTGTTTAGCCAATGTAAGGTTCTTGATTTTATGTTCATCTTCCACATGTTGGTCTTCGTAACATATTACAGATTACAGTTAAACATCTGGTGTGTTTCTTGTTCAAAAATCTGTTATCTAGACATAACAGAATTCCATTTTTTTCACAATTAAAAAAATACATATTTAAATTTGTTATTTCCAGTAAATTCATTTAAAAAGTCTTGTTTTTAAAAATGTTGAAGCGTTACATGAGTACACGTGTCTCTGCAATAAATATGAATTACTGAGATTCATATTTTTAGATATGACGATAAGCAAACAGATACATCAGCCTCCAGGCACCTCCGAAAACAAGTCTGGCAACAAAGTTTAATATTTGTGGAAAATAACTCAAATTTAATTGATAAGCCTAAGCTCATTAACTTTGCTATAGCTTAAAACTATGCGGAAACTGTTTTTTTTTTTTTTTTAAAAATGCTGTTATTGTGAGGTTAAAAACACTGTCGATGATGTAGACTATAATATATTTAAAGTTTACTATTTAAATTAAACTTATTATGCAATATTAAAGCAGGACACGTGTACAAATAAGGGATACATTGTGATTTATTGTCCAATTAACATAGTAATTATATCTCAAGTTATTGTGGTAATAACATCACATGATGTGATCTGTTTCAAACACTTCAGTGTTTAAGTGGCATTTTTGATTAAAGTTAATGTGGTCGACCTCTAGACAAGAAGATTAATCAGAACAATTATAGTATATCTTAAAAAGATGGTTCTTTTATGTGAACACATTAGAAAGATACAAAAAATCAAAGTTTATGACACCATAACTTCAATACGACAGATTTGATAATTGCAGCATATAAACATTAATAGTTAATTAAAGGACTTCTTTTTGTGCATATGCTAATTGGATTTTGATTTGTTGAATTAAAAGCCAATTGACTATGTTAATTAGCTTCTAGTTCATAATTAATTGGACGCTTTTTCATACTTTAATGAAAAAGTATTAGCAGAAGAAAATCGGAAATACTTTGCACGTTATTTTTCCAATAACTAATCAGTATGTAAACCGTAGTTCATTGAAAACCTCAAATTGTTTTTTGGTCTTCATTAAGAAACCACCAATCTTAGATGAACAGCTCGGAACTGTTGGAAACATGCACCCCACCCCTTTCTCAGTGAGTTTACACACAATTTCAATAAAATCGGTTCCGCAGGCAAAATTGCATTAATAAATGATATGATATCACATCCTATCGATGATTGTCATCAAATTTTTTATCCCTGGGCAGGCAGTAGTCATTAAATAATATTGGGCCAAATTTCCTGTTATTATAATGTATTAATGACAAAGTTCCATTAACTCTTTGAAATTCTTGCCTCCAGCCATTAGCACTTGACAAATATTTCCTTCCTGTAAATGAAAGTTGGTTATCATTCTATAAAGAAAAAAAATCAAATAAACCAGAATAACTAGGAAAAGAAGGGCTGGTCACTTCATTTGAAAATGAATTTTTTTTGTAAAAGAAATGTTGAGTTTTTTGTTTAAGGATTTCAATCCGTTAGAGGATATCACAATAACCTTGTGTTGGAATTGATTTCAGATTCACTGTTCATTAATATAAGAAATTTTAAATGATTTTTATTTATACAATCAAAACTTACCACTTGGCAGCCGCTTGATATTGATCAAAAACTGTTAAAATTTACTTTGTTTAATGGATTTTGGTTTGATATCACACGCCTTATATAATTGTCACTTAAATGAATGGAGCCATCTGCCATATATGGCTGACCTTTTTAGTTAAGAGAACACCTAGGGAAATTATTATAAAAATAACAAATATCAGGGTGCCTATAGGCATAAGAAAAACCTGAAAATTCTATTTTTATTTTATACGGTTAGAAAAAATTAAAAAATGGGTCCTTGTCTGCGCCTTGGGAATTTATTTTTATGCGAAAATTGCATCAATTAATCATACTTTGTTAGATGTAGCTAATGTATAATCTCTGCTTAATTAATAAAATTGATAGTCACTAGACATTTTCTTACTCCTTGTTGCTAATCAACATAATTTCCCTCAAATTAGTGGAAACCCAGTGTAACGTTTTTGCATCATGTAATCGAATACTATTATTATTTAACATTTTGATAGACACGATATTTATGCAGTAGCAATAAATAGTGGCAATTAGGCGAAATCTACGGTACAATGTATGCCTATAGAAAACTAGAGTAAACTAATTAGTTTTTTTTAATAGGTTTACAATCATCAAGGACCTAGATTGAGCTTTTTAGGCCACGTAGGGATAGCGAAATGGGCATGGTTCATTTTATGAGCTGGGAAAATTAAAATATGACCAGCAAACAGCAGGAAAAGTAAAAAAAAACCGATTTTATGAAACATTTATGCTAAAATATTGCTTGGCACTATAAGTTCAAAACTAAGGTTTATCATATGTTGTGATGAGAAATCCAACATGTAAATGTTTACATTGTCTAATCCTAAATAACTATCTTTAACAAGTTTGATTGTCCATTATCACAAATATTATATACTCGTTATTGACCATAATTACTATAATTAAAAGTATCGCAAATCGCCCATAAATATTAGTCAATGTCTACAAAATATTTTTGAGCATCACATCTAAAACAAGGAAATCATTATCAGAAATATTGTTTCAAATTTAAGAAATATAGAATAATTCTTGCTTATAATTAATCTATAGGAGAATACCTTGCGAAATTGATATCATTTACTCCGAGAAAATAAAACTGACGACCTATTCAGCATTCCTAAATTCAAACCATAGTACCATTTACATTATTACAAATTTTAAGCGTGATAAATAAGTGACAATTGTATAACCAAGAAAATTCTATTCTCAAATTTGAAATCCACACCCATTGAAATTTCTATACTTGTAATTGTTAAAAACAAAATCACGTTTAAAAACGATCAACGTGACTTAGGCCAATAAAATGTAAGTTTTAGTGGCCTGACATATGGCCCAACTTCATTAATTTTACCATTGTATTACACTACAACATAATTAGGGCATTTCAAGATACGCCCTCACTTTTTTATTGTAATAATAGTTTAGAAACCTATGCTGTAAATACGAAGCTTAAAATCAAGAATAAGTGGTATTAATAAACTTTTATATCAGGTTTAATGTTTAATATTAATTTAAAATTTTAATAGCTTTTTAATATAATTTAATATATACAATAGGGGTGATGCAAAGTTTTTTAAGTGAATCAAGTCATCTGTTAAATAGATTTCAATAGTAAACTTATACAAACCATATTTATAACGAAAAAAAAATAATTGTAAATTTAACTTTGTTGATACTTATACAAAATATAATTACTTTAGAAACGAAAAAAAGGGAAAAAAACAATGGCATACTTTGTTTCCGGTAGCTGTTATGTGGGTAATATTCCATGTATGCGCGCTTCAGTCCATGAACATATCAAACTAATAAGATGAGAGAAGATGTTGTTGTTATGGTTTGTTATATTTGATGAATTAACAGATTTAGAAAGACGAATTATGTTGATAACAGCCCCACCTGTTGTTAGTACCACTAATGATAACGATTTCATCGACTCCCAGACGTTTTACTGATCTATAAACTCGGTTTTTTTTTAAAATAGTAATTACATTTGGCTTGTAATGAACTGGTTAAGACACTCATTGCATTTAACCGTGTGAATATTTCAGGTTTTTGTGTATGCATACATGTACATGCAATTCAAATAAAATATAAAATGATTTTTCCTATATTTATGGAGCCATCACACTACTAATTAAATTTTAGGACAACAAAACATGTCTATAAATATTATATTATGTAAATACTCTTGAATTATTTACATATGAGGAAATACAAAAAAAATCTTAGCTAATGAGGCCAGACGAATAACACTCAATTTTATTTATATTGAATTTGATCACCAAAAAAATTGACAAATAGCGTTTTTAAGAGAAACGTAATCAAATTTGTCATTTAAGATATTTGTATGTGAATAATGAACGTGTATGGCCTACCCCACACGATTTTGCATAGGTTACAATTGGTTTTTTGTGCCATAACTTTTGAAATTGGTCGTTATAGCCTGCTTTAGGCACAGTTAACTGAAATTTATGCAACTGGCAATATAAGCTGTGCAGGTATATTTTCGTGTGTAATGTACATCATTTCTATATTATGTAATATCATGAGCTATTTTTACATATCCTAAATATACATGCTAATAGTTCTTTAGTTATTGCATATTTTAAACAGGTTATAAACCCATTTAGGATAAAATGATTAGAGTAACGAAAGCGGTTTAGTAATAAATAAAAGTTTTAAACGAACCAGTGATTTCAGATTTTAAAAAATGCAAAGGACGACCGCACCTCTTATTTATTATTTTATTTATTGCAAAAATCAAATTATATTAATATTCATTTGGTTTTTCACAAGTAATACTATTTAAACCAGTTCAAAAATGCAACCAACCAAATTCGTGAATCGATTTCCTCAAAACTCACGTTTTCAAATGTTTTCATAAATATTCATTTAGGTGCATGGTATATATATATATATATATATATATATATATGTAGCTATAGATGACTTTAACCACATTATCAAATGCTCTGAAAGTCTTGTTAAATTTCAAGATATATTCAGAGATCATTAGGCCATGGTTTGTTATCAGAATTATGTTAAAACATTAACATAACATTAACAGTAAACATTTCACATATATACTTGATTAATATTTGTAGTCATAGTATTGAGAGGATTCTAATTTCTAAATCAAAACGTTTACATGTATGCATCATATGCACTGCATGTGGACATTTTTTATTTATTCATGTACAATTTTAGTCCTACAAACTAGGATTATTTGGGTGTGTTAATTGAATGTATTAAATATAAATACAGAAGTTAGAAAGGGGAAGCATTTAAAGGGATGGAATTTGGTTTATGTTTTCTTGGTTCAAAAAGCAGCATGCCAACTGTGTTGTTAAGCGTCGAAACAGTAATTTTTTCTAGTCTAAAACCCAAATAAAAATGACGGTAGCACTGTTTTAAATTTATTTTATATTTCGTTTAAACTACTTGTATTTCCTAAACTGTTAACATCGGCCATCCTACAAAGGCGACCACATCTGATTTAATGCTTGATCTAATTCCTTACAAAAAAATATCCTCTGAATATGCATGGAGAAATGAATCAAATTTATTCACATTGCAACTTCATGTCATTAACTTCGTCTGCTCTAATCTAGAATAAATTGTTTTTACTGCAGTTGGTCAAGATTTGAAACCTAACTTCCGAGTAATGAATATTGCAATTCGGTAAAATAAACACATAAAAGTGAGAGTTTTTAACAAAAAAATTTAGAACACCGGTACAATAACGCCATGAGATTAATTATAAATACAAAACGCGCTTTTAAATAAAAGAAAAAAAAAGAAATTAATACACTTTATGTACCGGTCTAAAGAAACCGAAGCTGAGTTTCTAGGACACACCCAATGAAATATTTTTATAGTAAAATATCTTGTTATGACAGCCAAAATAATGTGTAATCATAAAATTAAAGCTTAAGATTCTTGAATTTGAGTTGTCCCCAAGCTAAAAAAAAATGTTTTTATAATGGCTTGCTATCAGCCTATTTTCCTTATTAGGATAATCTAGGATGACTATTTTTTGTCCAATAGTTTCGTGGAATAGATAAATAACAGAGTTCCCATCTGTCTTCACTTCATTAGTTTTTGATAGTACTTGTCCTTTTAAATGTGGTCCACTTTCGGATTTTACTCGCGCTATTATATAAAAAAAATTGTTTCTCCTATTGAATTAATCAAATTTAACAACCAAAAGACGTATGTATCGTCAGTAATACGTCTTGAAAATATTGTGTAAAAAATACTTTTTTGTAAGAGACTTTTGGAGAAAAAAATCATGTATTATTTACAAAGACAATTTTTTTCAAAATAAGTCTTCCCACCCTAAAATACAATAATCCGAAAGAAATCATATCTATGTTTTTTTTGTATGTAGTCTTATTTTCAATATATGCCACACATGTGAAGTTTCTGAAGTTGGCACGTGACTTAAATATTTGTTAGCCATTATCCTGTATCGAATCATTCCTAAGGACATAGTTCTTCCCATCGATTCAATAAATATAAAATCCACATGTAACCGTCTGGGACATAACTATGCATAAATCCAGTATTTATTTTACAAAAACTTTTTTCTATTTTATGTTCGTATGTTGGTATAAAGTAAATTACAGCGATAATTACAAGTTATAATATGAATTAAGGCGGAGATCCAAGATTTGTGATAATTAAGTTATTTATTTTCGATCAATGGCATTTATCTAGTACAAGTATTTTATTTTTTTGACAATTCTCTTTAATTTTTATAATGAGGTTTAATGTAATTTAACAAAGTTAATTGGCTAATTTCTAATTTTTAATACTTACTGACAAAATATGAATTTAAGATCGAATTCTTATAAAAAAATCTCACGTTATTGATAAAATGAATAGCAAACCGGAAATCTGTATTTGCTTTAAAAATGATACAATGTATTTAGGAATGTAATTTGTACCCTATTACAATTTTTATTCGCAAACACAAAGCACAAAAACATTTAGTTATAATCTTATTTAGATATCAGTTTCACAATTGGATTAAATGGCTACAGTGGCACAGAAATCGGTGCATGCACCCATTAATCAGTAGGTTTAGGCAATAAAATATATATTCTCACACGAAATTTTAATGCTCAAACTAGTTCCTCATCGACGTATTTAACGGCTTTTTTACGAGATAAATGGTTTCGATTACTTAAATTAATGGCAGTTTCTTTTCCCGTTATTACTTTAATTTACATGTCAACTAATCAGTGGGTTTGGTAAGTTAACAATTAATAAGCAATGAGTTGAATATGGCTGCCAATTATTTGAACAATTACATGATTTTTTATTATTATAAAAAAACATTAATACTCTAATAAAATGAACAATTATCTATTGTGTCATTCAAATTAAAACCTATGGTATTTGTGAAATATTATTTATGGGACTGGATTTGATTTAAGTGCCTGTTAACTGGGAAATATCGAATTACAAATTTTGGGGTAAAGTCACTGAAATGATATTTATTTTTATATTTCTGGTTCTGAAAATTATATCAATTTTTATCAATTATATCAATGTATCGTGCGAAGATGTGTTGCCTTAGATACAATTTTAACAAAATATCAGTAACTGTTTGGTATATGAAAGTTTTCAACATACACTTAACTGTTGTTGGAAAATATACAATTTTTATTAGCTCACAATGAAATTGAAAGCCACAAACTGACCGAATTAAATTGATCACAAAATCATCAAGTCGTGCCCAAAAAAAGCTTTAAAAATCGAGCTAAGTAATGTAAACGTTTTGAAAAAAAGTTCCCATGGTCATGTCTTAAACGAATTAACGCAAACACAATGGGAATTACAACATGTTACCTAACAAAAAGTGCCTCAAGTAAGCAGTGTTAAAAACATGATCTTGGTGAGATAATACTGAATGAAATGTATCGTAAAAAAAGATTGATGAAGCCGTGCTTCTAAATGATATTAATGCTTTATTCTTGGCCACTATGAGCGTAGATTAACTAAGTTATTAACCTATAAAAGGCTAAAACATTGGTTATAATATTATTGAAACTCATGCAACAAATCTGATAACCTTAATGCTTACCTTTCTATACCTTGCATATTCATTGAGCCAGATTCCTATTTTTAAAACAATACCAATTTTTTATTCGTAGCAAAGTTAGATTTAGGACTGACCACAAATGGCCTCCTACGCTTTAAGCAATAACCACATATAAGGTCAACCAATATTTTGTCAAAAGATTCACTAAACTAAAACAACACACTTTGATATAGCATTTTGTTGTTCACATCAAAAAATCCCACAATTTCACTAAGAACAACTAGCTCTAGCATTTTAGATTTTACCAGAAAACATGTAAACAGTAGATTTGTTTGTCGATTTGAATCTGTTATTAAATTTTGATCCCTACTGTCTAATTTGGACATTATCACGTTTGTATATCTTCATTTCAAACATCCATGTTAAATAATAAGCTCATTGGTAAATACTATACTACACGTATCAGACATACCCCCATAGTTACATTTATGTAATCAGTTTAAAAAAAAATATTCGTATTTCTTTATATAATTGCCTAACTATTTATGTATAATGATGCATCACGAACTGTATCATCTAATGGTGTATACAATTTTACTTTTTTATATTATTCAGTTTATGTTGCATCTACATAATTAGGCTGAAAGAGTGCCCATAGACGTGACATGGTTACAGTAACCTATTATTAACTTCAAGCAGATAATTAAAGGTAGCATTCAAAGCCGGATTTAATATGTTGTTTCATGCAATGTTTTCTAGAGATATGGCAAGTTAGTTGAGCGAAAGGTGGGGCTAATGGCTATTACACCAAGAGAGGGTGGAGTTTTTGAAAGTAGGGCTGACCTCACGCTAGGTTTGCTTGCAATTTCATTGTCCACTTTGTTTTAATGTGGATACATTTTAGTGTGTAGAAATTACAGGTAAAGGTAAAATGGCTTCAAGCCAATATATTGCGCATGCGCTCTGTGAACTTCTGTATATAGGACAAGTACCCTCATTTAGCTTTAATATTTGTTGAACAAAACAGTACCAGTGTACAAGTACAAGTTTTAAGGTTGGGGAGGATACAAAGGTTAAACACCACATAAAAAGTAGTCTTCAAAGAGGCTCAATTGGCACTATTTCCTTTTTTTTAATGCACTTGTGGTATCATTATGCCATTGCATCTATTTGTTAATGAAATTGAATTTAAACCAAAAAATTATTCAGGATTTCTAAGTCAACTTTTCTTCACCTCTAGCCATAAGCTGATTATCACTCTTAATTAGTAAAAAATGTATCTCATGTAATATGCATCTTATTGTATGTTAGAGTTATGTTGAATAAAAGTTGAGTCTTTCTTCAGGTAACAAGTTATCGTCTAGTTAATGGGATTAGCAATTCCAAAATAAATAATTTTCAGGTGGTCATGATTTTCCAGTATCTGCAAGCTATTTTGAAATAAAATGAAATTGCATCATGTACTTGCATGGGTTATCATATTTACTTTTTTGCTGAATTTCATCATGCAATAGGTATGTGGGTTTCTGGTATCATATTCATAATTGAGAATTTGCGGTGTTAATTAAAAGAGACTAAAATAATAGCCGGTTCTACAGGTTTACATACCGACCATTGATATAATGAAACGTTTATATGAAACTAATCTATGTGATATCCTTTATCGTGTCTTTATAATCACAAAAGTAGAATTATCATTAAGTAAAAGATAATCTGTTTACAAATAAATAAAGAAATAAAAAACTTTGCGTATAAACTAGTAACTTTTCGACACTAATGGATATATATATATATATATATATATATATATATATATATATATATATATGTATAGCTATATAACGATTTTGAACTCATGTGGAGGTTATACGGGGAGAATATCTAGTGTTTTTAAAGTTTTAATTAGCGATATGTATTGTTTATAGTCCATTAAATCATGAGTCATTATTTGAAAAAGTAACAATAGCGTTATAATAACATCATGTTAATCCAAAAATACAACATTTTCAGAAAGTGTAAACATGGAATGCATCACACGATTAAGGTCATGCAGTATTAATAAAAAAAAACAGGGTTCTTAATCACTAAATGTTTTTAAACACGGAAAATGATATGGTAATTACCTCATGCATGTAAAAGTGCCTTTTTTCTACGATATTTTAGAGAATTTTTTAAAGTGAAACCAGTCTGTTTTGAACTCATTAGTTGTGTATCAGACGAAATTTGATTAATGCCATAGTAAGTAAGTCAAGATGTACTCTTGATAAACTTAGTAGAGGTTATGCGAACATATTAGAAAGTGGGTCTAGATTTCTTTCTGACCTAATACTGGGCATGTGTGAGCAATTAAGCATTTTTTTGCCTTTATAATTGATCTATTTTCTGTTTAACAAACTATAAAAAATAGTGAAAATGTATTAATTTAGAGCGAAATCTAGTTGTAGACTTATATGAGAAGCTCAGTACTAATCTTATTATATTTTTATATCTAATTGCTAATGTGAACCTTGTCCAAACTCTTGGCGTATTGTAGGTTAGAGTTGATTAGTATATTAATGATGTGTTTCTCTAATTGATTATGTTAAAACTCGTTAAATATCTCTATGCTACGTTTATATTATGATTATATTAACCAGGTTTAAAGTATATATACTCATACTGAATATGCCAAACATGAAGTGGATTTATTTTATGTCAAAATTAAAAATTGTGATGTTTTATCAACTATTATTTGTATTAATTAGTATGTATTTCAATTGTAATTCAATGATTAAATTCTACAAAGCATTGACATGGTGATTTTCCTAACTTCTGGTCTTGCAAGCACAGATTTGATTAGCTTAGTTACGTTTGAGAATAATTTTCTAAAACTTACCTTCAGTAAGCAAAATTTCCTCTTAAATAATCTGTTTAAATTCTTATCTGTCAGTTGGTAGGCAATCTAAAGATAAGATAATACTGATAGTCATTCATTAAAAAGAAAAAAAAACTCTTTCACATATTTTGTAAATAGAGTGACAAGCTGAAAATCAAAACTGTAAAATGTAAGATAAGTAGAATAAGATAAGCTTATCAAGATATATTAAATTTTAAAAAAACTTAGTTTTTTAAACTTAATGTATTAAAGACAATGGGAAAGAATGGTATTTTATTTTTATCTAAAAGGTTTTTTGAAAGATTTTTTGATAATCCACTTCTACTGTGAAATTTACACAAATGATTCTGCACAACCAGACACGTGGTTATAAGAATGCTAATTCATGTGCAGCTTTATAGCCCCAAACCAGGAACAAAACATATAAAGACATTGATTAGTTTTATTTATTTATACTACCGGCAAGTATATGTATAATCTAGGTTAATTGATTTTAAATTTCGATTTAAGTTTGTTTTAATCCTTTATACATCATAATACAACACCTGCAATACAGTATATTAAGAGCATTAGCTATGCAAAAAATTAATAATTCATCTTCGTATTTAAATAATCTAGAATAGATGGAGGTCAACCTTTTTTTACCAATTCGTGTTTTAACTGGACCCAAAAACCTGTAATTTAATTAGACATACAGATGTATACTGTATGGTTTTCAATTATCACATATGCTAATCTTTGTAGCTAATGAACAAAAATAATTAATTATTCATGAGAGACACAGCATGATACTGTAATTATGGGCACGTTTCATAAGGATATTTCAATGTCTATCAATCTGCATTTAAGTGTTTTAATTTTGATTCGTATTGATGGAAATTAGTTCAGTTTACAGTTTTCTACACTTTATGCAATGCCTAGAAAACTAGTTCTTAAGTAATTTAAGCTGTTAAAACATAAGAAACTCTATCATTACAATTTAGCATTATATAAAGTAGAACAAAGTATCAATAACTTTACCTGGTGTTCCCTGGTGAAAAATACCTGTAGGTCCAACACATATTACATGTTAAATACACTGAATATTCAGTACCACGGTGTGGTTGTTTAACACATTGCACAAACATTTGTGATTGTAATCAGGATTGTCTTAGGGAATATTTTGTAAGAACTTAAACAGTAGGTTTTCTGGTGTTATGTTATGCATGATTTGAAATTGAAATCAAAATTATTTCCTGAATAGAAATCAGCTGATAGGCAAACCTAGATACTTCGTTTAATAATCAATTGTTCAATTGTTATTTTAATAGAACTACTTTCACTCCATCGAATGATATTGAAAGAAGTTCGAAAGTGGTTTTCAATAATACAAAACAGAAGCTTGACAACTGAAAGCAGTTCCTTCTTTATTATCTAGAACTGGACCACATTCGTTGATGAACAATTTCAGCGTGAATTTTATACAATTATATTGTCTTGTATGATAAAATGACATATTGTAAAGTAGTACTGATTTCAACTTTTATAGATCGTCAATAATTTTATGACAATGAAAACAGGGTTTTTATTTTAATGGTGGTGAGGCTAGTGACATTTCAAGTATCTTAAAACCTGTACTAAACATTTTATTAGTTTTATTAGGTATGGTAATAACAATGCACGCTTTGAAATGATTGGAGCTATAAAAATATTTTTTAAAAAACCAATGATACGAGTACAGGGAAAGTTAAGTACTATATTGATTTACCCTTTTGCAATGTCATGGTGAAATGTTTACGAATTCAACTAGTCTATGACTAGTCTAATTAGTTATAAAATTGCACATATCTACCTTATCACCATAGAAGACTGTAGGCAAGAGTAAGTAGAAGAACTAATTAAATTTAGCTAAATATGATTTAACCATGCCTGACAGTTTAAAACAATCAGTGGACATTGAATTATGAGTTTTTATAAGTCGTAACTGAAGTAATTAATTAAGCTCATTGCAAATGACTCAAAACAACAGTAAAAGTATTACGTTTCTGTCCTAAATAAGGAGAACATTAACTACTTTTGGCGACACGCTCTACATAAAATAACCAGTCGTGGTTACATTTGAATTATAATACCAATTTCCAGAGGTACCTGATGTTAAAACGGAACCTCCTTATTCTCAAGTGCAGAAATCTAGACCTCACGATATGGTTTGTTAATTTTCTTTAATGAGCTTATTGCTACATTTTCCTGTCCTTGCATTGTTATAAGCCACCTGACGTAACATCTGAGACCGAGATCTTGACTTCCCATTTTGCACCAATTATATTATTCCAAGGTTAAAGCATGCACGTTATGTGCAAAAAAACTATATCCCATTTCACTTTCAAGAAAAACAGAAATAGCAGTCAAAGGTTTTGCTTTTGAGGGTAACACCCTGTGCCTTCTAATGCAGTCCAAGATTTAGATCATGTTATTCCACTGATTACTTTTCCTAAATTAAACTGCGAAAAAGCTTATTAAAACACCCTAGCACCAAGATTTTATATGTACGATTAAAAATTGGGTTTTTAGACCTACATTAAATAATGTATGCGATCTGAATTGTGAAGTGCTTGCCGCCGTATAATTAGGCTAATTAATGTGATTGTTTGAAAGCTATATATTTTATAGTTTATTTTAAGTTAATGCCAATAGCCTTTGCATTAAGATATAAAACAAAAAAGGCCGCCATTAAGCTTCAACTATAATTAGGTCCATAGTTTTTTTTATCTCGAATTTTGGAATTTTATACTTGATTTTAGACGACTATCAATCTATGGATACCTTTTGAAATTGTGCTGTAACTTTGTTTATTATGCAAAATTGTAATTAAAGTTGTATTAAAGAGTTATGATGTTTTACTATAATTTATGTTCAGAAGTTGACATTACATGCTACTACATGTAATGTCAACCGCTGAACATGGTTTTAACTTTATTTAGGATATTAAGAGTAGCTTTGAACACACATAACCAGCCTCTATTGTTAGTCTGCAATTAAAACACAAACTGAGTAATGCATCGAATAAAACAACTGATTTATTGCACATACCAAAATGCTATAGGCGGTTGAAACATAAGAGAACATTTTAATGGGTAATTAAATTCATACAATTAAACAAATAACATTGACACAATGCACATGTGGGGGAAAAAACAGTATTATATTCTCAATATCCAGAAAGGGTATTTTATGGTAAAGAAAAAAACTATCTGACCAACTTGTCTGTGTCTGGTAACAATCATAAACATTCAGAAAAGGTTAGTGGACTACATCATTCTGAAAAAGAACAAGTTGTTATTTTGTTAAATTTTCTGAAAAATTGTGTTTTATTAATGCATATTTAAAAATTGGTGCATAGTTATAGTTGTGCACAATATAATTGTCGTTTTTGTTGACTAATTGTGTCATTCATATTTACTTCAAATTAACAGAACATGAAGTTTGCATAATTACAAATTTCCATTATTTTTTGCATAATAACTACTCAGATTTTTGCATATAGACACAATTTCTCATTTTTCATCCATGCATGTGCAGATAGCTTTACTGCAATTTTTTCACCTTGTTCTATGTCAGATAAATATAAAACTTAAAGCCACTATATATTGCTGGCATACTTATTAAAGGTTCACTGATGACTATTTATTGGTCAGAAAACAGTGTGATAATGACAAGGAAATGGTCGAAAGTTAATGTGGTAAATGCTGTTGTGCGACTATTTAAATTCATTCCAGTTCTGCCTAATTGAAGCACCACCATTTTACCTTCAAGAAGAAACACTTTCTATTTTCAATAACAGATTTCAGCCATGATTTCGTTGTTTTAAAATTACGAGTTTTAAAAATAAGGAAATAACTATATTGCAATTAGAACTCTCACGTATTTAATGCTGGGGCGATAACTGATGCAAACGTCTATTTAGGACAGAAAAGTACCACACCTTTTTTTCGGCCATCTTAAAACGCACGTTTGCTATTACAGTTCGTTGTATCGGAATGATCAACATTTCCTGAACTTTAAATTTCAAATAGTAATTAGTGTTGCTGCGATAATTTTTCTAATCAAAACTAGCAAAATTAAACACATAGCTTATGTATATGTTACAATTCAAGGGGATTATTCCACACCTAATGTATTCGTTTTGACTTTGTGGTCTAACCAGGAAATAACTCCAGTTACAATTTGTCTTGTTTTCTAAATATATATATCTATGGAGATTTCCATTTTAAAAACAGCATGTAAATTTTTGAAACCACATACAGGTTTTTTGACGTGACACCAGTGGGAATTTGTTAGAATTATTTAAATGTGATTGGCTGATAAAACGTCAGAATATTATAAATGAATGAAGTTTCATGCCAAATTTGATTTACAGGAAAATCATAAATTGAACTTGAAAATCATCATGGATGGAAAAATATACATGGGAACTTGTGAAAACTTATACAGGGAACAGTATATCTATATAAACTACAGATATCATATGTGGCATTCTTGTCCATAAATGGTCAAACGAGTAAATAGGAATGTATTACCATGTACTTTTATGTACATAAATGATCACATTTGCGAATTTATGCGACCGTATATGTCGTTAAATGACTATTTATCAGAGTATATGTCCATGTATCACATCTGTATTTCAATTTATGTGCCATATGAAAACAGTATGTTTTATTACATAACTTGGACATAAAACGCCATACACTTTGTTTCCAGACATATACATTGCATGGGAAATATCATATATAAACATATATTAAATTGAATATAATATGGCATACAGTATACTTTAAAGTATACGTTTAAATACAATGTATTATAAAAACCAAGTCATTTAGCCTATCATCATGATTCTAATCATGAGGTTAAAATCCTATTGCTGAATGACAGGAAATGTAATATATTTTCAGAAAAAACTGACAAATTTGCATTAATTTCAAACAGAAAACATGCATTATTGGGCAATACATGGCATACTTAGATTATGTACAGTAGGTAATTGATATATTCACCCCAAAGCCCTACTGAAATAATTGTTCTAATCAACACGTCAATGGATTAACATTAATTATTAGTCGATTTGCAACATTTGCATTATAGTAAGACATATAAACATGATCACGATCACTTAACACGAGCTCAACGCCTGTTGTTTTCTGATAATGGCAACAGTGAGACATATTAAAGCTTAATTATGCTAAAAAAAATGTTAGATTCTATGCAAAAACCACAGGAAAATGTAATCGACCGTAACCCTTAGCGAAATAAATGAATTCTAAGTTAGCAATATGCATTTGAAGTGTAGAGACTCATTTTGATTTATTATCAAAACAGGATTTTAGTAAAATCAATGAAACACACGTTATGCTTATGCACATTTATAAGTCTACTATCAGGCGTCAAGTGCATTCACATCAATGTTGTAGACATTATATAAACACAGTGCAAATAATTTAGGGACATATAACTTAAGGATATAATTTTATAAATTAGGAAATGTAACTTGACCTGGATATTAATTAGTAGAAATTAAAACGCCCTGTAAACTTACCTGGTAGCTGAAAGAGTGCATGTTGATTTTTCTTCACATATATTGCATATTGATGGAAACGTATGGCTGGTTGCACAAATCTGTTTAATGAATATTATAATTCATTAAAACTCCTGTAAACCATTCAAATATTTCGATTTGGTTAACTGGACATCTCGAAAACAGCTGTGCCGGTCATTCAGTGATTGGTCAGCTTTTTTGCTTGTACCTCGCCGTGATCAGACAAACATTTCGGTGAAATGACTAGTAAAAGTAGGGCAATTGCTTGGGCTAACTTATTACGATAAAAGTCAACATGAAATTTGAGAAAAAAATCTTTATTAAGTTTTTATGACATTTATGATTTTTTTAAAACATGATTCTCACTTCGCCTTAGACTACTTTTGTTATTATGCTAATGAAGAAGGGTTTTAAATGTGCAAATTTGGCAAATGACGGTTTTTAAATAAAAATGAAAAACTTTAATACCAGGAAAAAATGAATAAATCTAAATGTAACAAAATTTTATTACTTAGTTTATAGGCGCTCTTTCATGTGAATAGCACAGTCTGTCCTATTATTCCTGATCTGTAATGATTGTCCTTAACTAATAATCGCTAACTACTATATCACTGACTAATGCTTGATTGTGATATGTGTGATAATAAACTCATATTAGAAATTAAGTTCTTTGAATTAAAAGTGTCAAATATTGTTTTGTTATTCAAAAATACCATATATTAGAAAATAATATTATTTATAAACTATGATAATTCAAAACTGTATAAGCTGGGTAATTTGATTTAGTTTCGTAAATAATTGAAATTATGATAATTTTTATCGGATTTAAGATAAGAGTTATACGACATGTTATGGAAACAGTTTGTGTAACACAAACTTTAAAAAAAAACCACAAGTTGCTAGATATTATTTTGTGCAAGTTTCCGGGCAAACTTTCTCAATGGTCGAATTTGTCTAAAAGTTGTTTTAATATAAAAACATCTTCGTTTTTATATAAATGTACATGATTTATGTAGGAAATAATAAATACAGGTATTTCATCATTTCTTTTATTCTAGTTAGGATTTGTGATTTTGTGGCATTCCTCATTAAAATAAATAAGTAGGTTTAGGTAAATATGCCTATAATATGCAAAATGGGTTTTTTGCCCCAAGATCACATTAATCAAGGCGAATTAAACTGCCTATCTTTAAAGTTAACTTTTTACACAAAGTTACATTTAAAATTGTGTAATTTATTACAGCGGAGCATTTGAGGTACTTGTTTGCTCTGCTATTTTTATAAAAAAGGTTAGTTTCCCATTTTTCTTCGTTTTTCAGAATGCATTTTTTAAAAAAAAAATGGAAAATTTTAATTTGTTAAAGATAAAAATGTGCTAGTGCTACAGGCTTAATTTCTACCAATTTTGTCATGGCTGTAGAGAAATAATTCAAGTTTTGAGCAGGTGCGACTACAATTAATATGCAAATGGTCAAGCAATAACAAATTTATTCAATCACATTCTGAAAAAAGGAGTGGCAGTTTCAAATGTAAATCTGCGACAAACGAAATGTGCGTTACGAATATAAAGATATAATATATGGGGAAATTATACACGGCATGCATTTGTACCACTGAAGATTTTTAAATGTATCGCTCCAGAACATGTAATGAAAGTTGTAAAAAATGTGCAAAAATGGCTCAAAATATGATATGCTAACTGTGTGGTCAGGAAGACTGTTCTTAGATAAGAAACCGAGTTATTTATGCGAAATATAAGACCCAATTTGGTTGTTTGAAGTTTCATTAAAAGTTGCAAAAAATTAAGAATTTCATATCCGGAAATAAATGAAGAATAGATGGAATTTGAAAATATTTCGAATTGGCCAAATTTAGATAATATTCAAAATGTTGTGTATTCCAAGCTTAAGATATAATCTATTTTGCACCAATCATTCTTGTAAAATCCTGTGTAGGATACTATGTAAATTTTAAGTAAAATATATCTTATGACTGAAATAAAGGAGGATGACGAGATGATATATGATGCGCCCTAAATTGAAGTAGTTACATTTTTAGTAATTTTAAGTTATAAATTTTATCAAATAAACGTGATAATTATTAAAAACGATACAATTAATGTCAATTTGATTTTCAGTTGTTTTCTGTAAAAATAAAGACACTTGATAAAAACATGCAAATTGATTTAACAATTGTGCAATGACATTTAAAAAAAAATTAAGTATTTTAATGAAATCAGCATTTAAATTCTAAAAAAAAATACTCTTATTCAGTTAATGCGTGAAAGCACATGTAAATTTTTTCAAACGTTAAAGAAAGAGATAGTGAAAAAGGATAGTATCTCGTTAGACTGAATCATAATGAAGTTACTAGAGTGGAAATTAAGCTAACATGTTCAGAATGTTGTTTTTAGAAGATACAAACCAAGAGTTGGAGATGCTGTAAATAATCGTTATAAAATAATATAATGATGTCTGGAGCATCTTTAGAATAAAGAAACCATTTTATGTTGAAATTACTTGAATACAAAGTAGATTAAATGGATAATTTCTATGTAGTATTGTATGATAACAAATTGCACGGTTTTTATTTTTTATGTAAGTCTGGATAAAGGAACTAGGTTAACCTTTGAAAACCTTTGGTTAAGGTATTTTTGCAAGGGACCTCTTTAATTGTTGATTTCCTTTACCCTTGGGCTAGGGAACAATAAGGGTGCCACCATAAGGGTAGAAAATCAAAAGCCAAGGTAGGAGGTTAGAGAAAGTTACACAAAAACATTTAGGTTTTTATTTGGAGGCATTTACAAAAAAGTCACCCTTTACAAAAGATTGGGGGGGAAAAAATGTAGCTAGGTCAAAAATGAAATGTTTTCAACTGGATGAAGATGAATAACTAAAGGGCCTGCAAAATGGGGCTAAAACAACCCTCCAACTTCCGCATAGTGTTCACAAACTGTGTTTCCTCGCAAGATTTTCTGTTTCTATGTTAACAATTTGTCTGAATGTACAGAGGGCGCCACTAAAATTGCCGTCCTAAATACTGCACAAAAAAACACCACCACACATGGCTTTGAGTACCATTATTTTTAATAGGGAACTGCTAATGATGATACATCGATTTAAATATTTGTTTATTGTATAATGCCGCGATTACACCTAACAAATATGTTTTGTGAACTAAATAATCTCATTTAACATTTAAACATGGATTGTACTATTACAGTCGGTTAATTGTGCTGGCCACATTAAAAAATTAAAATGGCTGAAGTAAATACTAATAGGAAGAGTTTATATTTAACGTCAGAGTAATATTCAGCCTAATACACCCTTAAAGCAGATTACAATACTTTCACTTTTCCTAAAAATTGAGCAGGCTATAAACAGGGGATTTGATTTTTAATAAAAATTAAATAATTAATCAAAATGAAGCTGGGACGAGCAAAACATTTAAGTGGTACAATTTCATGCAGCGTTTTTGTGTCATTAATATCAATTTACTTATGGTAATCCAGCTTAGGATTAATACCACAAGGTAATAAATCAAAGGCTTTAAATAATTTGAATGCCATGAGCAATTTGTTTGATTGCCATTGTTAAATTGTATCACCTTGCATTACCTCGAGAGAATCTACATGTCGTGCAACTAGTAACAATTTATGATATGAAAATGTCACAGTCTCAACATTAATCCATGATGCATCGAAATTTATAAGCCTAGCTCCAAAAGCAATTTTTGACATTGTATTAGAATGTAAATTTGTAAGGGATTTCAAAACGATAGAAAATAGCTCAAACTGTCACGCTATATAGCAATTAAAAACTAGTCATTTTTAATGCCAGATCAGTTAACATCAATACTTTTTCTTAATGTAGGTCTAAACCTAGTAAGCTATTTGTTTTACTTGGATCTTGCCTAATATACATAATCACGAACATTGCTCAACATTTCAATTGACTTACTGCCATAGGCTGATTGTCCTCGAAATCCTTGGTTGTGTGTGATATGAAAATGTTTAATTCCTGTTGATATACATCATGATTGTACCACAAAATGACTGATGACATATCACTAATGATTATTTAAATATAGATCGGGGCTACCTCAATGACTACTTCATAATTCCATGACTTTACCCACCTTTTTCTGGCTAAACAAAAGTTAATTTGTATAGTACTTATGAGCAATACATTGTTTTAAGCCTTAGTTCGATCATGCTAAACTATTTAGAACTACTCTTATCTGGCATGATTTATGTTTTACATGAGGGTAATAATAGATATTTTTCTCTAATAATGTTTATACACCCCCTCATTTGTCTTGCATAATTGATCATAACGAACCAATTGTCTTAATTTTAAATAATAGACTCGCATTCTGTAGGCAATTGATGGCTTTCATCTGATAATGAATTAAATGCGTCTATGTAACAGATACGTACGCTTGGTTACCCTTAATTTTTTTAAATTCTTTGTTCTCAAGATAATTTGAAAAAAAAAATTAAACCGAGTTTTTATGAAACAAAAGCTGCGTTCGTACTAAATTGTACATGCAAATGAAACTTAAGTTTCAAAAGCAAAACATTTATAGAAATGACTGTTAATGAATTTAATATTAGAAATTATATAATTATTCGTTCCTTAATTAAACTATGTATACAACTCTCAAATTATCACACGTGTTATTTATTATTTCTTTGTTCATTTGTACAAGTATAATGACGTTCTAAAGTCAATTTTATCTGGATTAAAGCAACTAAAATTTACTTCTCCGTTTTAAAATTAACGTTGTTATTAATTTAGTTATAATGGCTGAAATAACAATGAGTCGTTAACTCTTCTTTTGTTAAATTTTATTTTTACAATCATTGAATGAGGGTCTTTAAACAGATATGAAATAAGTACTACAAAAAATATTCCAAATAAACGTTTTTATTTTTTACTTATTTGATAAATGGAATATGCTTGCATGGTACACAACAATTGAAAACTGTCTTAAATATATGACGAATATCACATCAAGAGTAATATATTTTGAAGGAAATTTACATATGTAACAGGAAGAATATTGCTGCCCTCATAAATTAAACACACCTTCATTATGCTTATAAGAGGGTTTTTTTCATCAGAAAAGATGACTGTCCCATTTACGGACAGTAAATTGATATCATGGGCATGGATGATTAAAAGCCCTTTATCAAGATCATGATATTGTTTAAATCGATATATTATTCATAATGACCAATTACTATGCTGAATTTTACAGGGCGCATTTGAATGCAGTGTTTAATAGTTTCTCAAAGCGGATTTACAAGTCCCTCACCTTCTGAATTTTTTAATTATGAGATTCTCATTTTAATCTTACATGTCAAACATGGAATTTCGTTATACACAATTGATTAAAATACAATATCTACTGTTTTCATACGACGATAAAAATTGAATTTCAGAGACATGGTTCCAATTTTATTTTCGCATGCTTTTGAACCATCATGTTAACTTTGAAGAATTTTCTCACACTACAATTCCCAATTCATAGTGATGCACATGTGATTCCAGAGGACGAGATTATTAATTATATTTAATATATGTTAGAGCATTGTTAATGTCATATGCAAACAATTTTGAATGCAGTGATTGCATTGATAAACGATATAAAATAAATAATATATTATATGAAAATGGCTATGAATACAATTTAAATTTATAGTATAATTTTCACATTACTTTTAAAATGATGTTGTCAAATATTCCATAAGTGTGTCTTCGCAGCTTGTGTTAGATAATCACACAAATTTTGAGAATGAAATTACAGATTTAATACACGAGTATACAACTCTCAAACTGAATTAATAAAATTATTCTAATGGTTGTCATTAAATAAAAATTATCTTAGCGATTTTATCAAATCGATCAACCAAATATCGCAACTCTTTAAACATATAAACAAAACCTCAATAAAGTAAATGTAATCCAAAAATAAGCTAAGTACAAACCAGCAAATTGCAATGGATGAGAACGTGGTTCCAAATGAGCAGGTGCTCCACCCATAAGAAATATGCTCTTATTTAATTGGGAGAAAGTATAAGGTTATGTGTTTCCCGTTATGTTTTGCAAGAATACGTAATTTTACACATGCAGGTATTACTGGTTTGGCAAGTGGAGCAGATTTTAAAAAAGACGAAAAAAAAAGCTATGATAAGATTCGGACCATGGGCATGTACATGTAACCTTATTAATGGAGCCACCTAATGGCTGTTTGTCTTCTGTTATCTCATAGGTGTAAAACGAATTCAACTTTTTTTTGTGGCCAATTTGGGTCTGGTATATATAGGGGAGAGAAACTGTCTCAGAGCATACCAGCAGCAACTGCCAAACAGTAAACATTGGGATCTACAAAAGAGTAGTACAATATAACTAAAGCCTGCTTACACATTTACGTGGAAAATGGCCTACCTTAAACCAGTGGTGAGTATTTTGGAGATACTTCATCAAACACTTTGGAGCAATTTCTTCGAAAACTTATAGGGAATATTTGGCGACGCAATCTTACAAAAAAATACTAATTTAAATAATTTATCAATCATTCTTATTTCTTAAATTTTGCATTACACATTAGTTTTTCATTTTTTTAATCTTTATTTAAACTTATGAAGAATTTTAACTCCTTCTTTCACTTATTTTTTTAAACCTTTCCTAAAGCTCTAATGTTTCTTCATTTAAAGATTCTTTTTTTCAATTTTGCGAAATTTACCCAATTTTGAGAAATGTATGCAATTTTTGTAAATTTCTTATTTGTAAAACTTTACTTTAAAAACTTTTTAAATTTTTGTTTAATTTCCTCAGTTTTTACACATTTTAAACTTATAAAACTTTGCTTTTCAAAATCAAAATTGTTATTTTATCATTTTGAAACATTTTATATATACAAGATTTGTTCATATTTGCCAAAATTATGTAATGTTTCAACAGTTTTGACAAAACTAAACTACATTTCCGCCATGTAATCATTATTTAGCCACAGTTTTAAGCTATTTAAATATAATATTCCGAGCCACTCATGATATCTTTACCTTTACAAACAACATTTTACAAAAAGTATTCTTTTTTCTTCACGTATTTTAGCAGAATAAGATGATTAGTAGAATAAGAAGTTAATTGAACCATGCGTTCTCATGAAAAGTTGAATGAACAGTTCTTTGTATCTCATTACCATGCATGTCATTTTGACAGTTTTATTTTTAATAGTACAATTTGGCAAGAGTTACAAATAAAACGAAAACACAATGAGACAGTTAACTCTAATTGCTAACTATCTGCTAAACGACATAGCAGAGTACAATGACCAATGCTAATTCCACGTTTTTTTAATTCTGTGCACATATAAAAGCATCTAAGCATCACTGCTTAAAGCAATATAATTATAAAAAATTCAAACGTGGTTGACCAATATTTTGATAAAATTACTTTGGAACAAACCATGACCTTTAGATTATCGCTTCCTAAAAAGTATTACACTTTTAAAATTAACACTCACGAATAAAATGTCATGAATTGAGAAAAATCAGTTTCTTCAGGGTGCCTCCAAAATGTTTTTTATCAACACTTCCCACATTTTTCCAACTAAATTCAATTTTCAAAACTTCACGAACATATTGTGCGATTTCAAGTACAATAATGCATACGGCGATTGTACAGGGTGTCTCAGACGCCACATTTCACTCCCAAAACCCATGTCAATTCTTCGTGTAATTTTTGTTTTTCAGTTGCTTTTGGCAATGCTCGGCACAGCTTTGGTCGGAGAGACCCTCGCTAGAGCTTCAGGAGGCTATGGCGGTGGTAGCTACGGTAGCACCGGTGGAAGCTCCGGAAGCTCCGGAGGCTACGGCGGCGAAGTCGACAAGAAGCACGGCCAATCTCATTCCTCTGCAGTGGTATACATTTTGGGCTACCCACACTACGTCAACAGCGGCTACGGCCAAGGCAGCCAAAGCGCTGAAAGCAGCGGCGACAAAGGCGACAAGGGAGGCGATAAAGGTGGCGACAAAGGAGGAGACAAGGGCGGCGACGACAAGGGCAGCAGCGGCTCTGAAGAAGACTCCAAGGGTGGTGGAAGCGGCGAAAAGGCTAGCAGCGGCAGCTCTGAGAAAGCCAGCAGTGGAGGCGAAGAAAAGGCTACCCAGAAAGCTGCTTACCAATCCGTACCAAACTACTACGTTGCACCAGCGGGCTATGGCGGTTATGGAGGTTATGGTGGTCAATCTGCAGGAGGCTATGGTGGTCAATCTGCAGGAGGCTATGGTGGTCAATCTTCAGGAGGCTATGGTGGTCAATCTGCAGGAGGCTATGGTGGTCAATCTGCAGGGGGCTATGGTGGCTCCAGCGACGGCGAAAAGGGCGACAGCGGTGGCGATGAAGGCAGCAGTGGAGGTGATGAAGGAAGCAAGGGAGACGACAAGGGCAGCGACAGCGGCGAAGACAAAGGTAGCGACAGTGGTGAAGACAACGGAGATGGTGGCGACGAGAAGGGAGATGGTGGAAGTGGAGGAGATGACAGCGGCTATGGCGGCGGAAAATCCAAGGGTAAAGGAGGCAAGGGTAAAGGAGGCAAAGGCAAAGGAGGCGGCAAAGGCAAGGGCGGTGATGAAGGAGGCAAAGGTAGCGACGAAGGCGGTGATGAGGGAGGCAAAGGAGGCTATGGTGGTGGCGACAACGGAGATGGAGGATATGGTGGTGGACACGGCGGCTACGGTGGAGTCCAAGGAGGCAACGGTGGCGGACATGGCGGCTATGGAGGTGGACAGGGAGGCTATGGTGGCGCTAGCAGCGGCGGTTATGGCGGAAGCAGCGGCGGCTATGGCGGAAGCAGCGGCGGCTATGGTGCAAGCAGCGGCGGCTATGGTGGAAGCAGCGGCGGCTATGGTGGACAACAAAGCGGCCATGGTGGACAACAAGGAGGCTATGGTGGTAGCAGCAGCGGTGGCTACGGAGGTTCAAGCAGCGGTGGCTATGGAGGTTCAAGCAGCGGTGGTTACGGTGGCGTTAGCAGTGGTGGTTATAGCGGTGGAAGCCAAGGTAACCAAGGCGGTTATGGCGGCACCTATACCGTAAGCTATGGCTACGGTGACCAAGGACATGGCGGTTATGGTGGTCAAGGAGGCTATGGTGGTCAAGGAGGCTATGGTGGAAGCAACGAAGGCGGCTATGGTGGCTCTGTCGGAAGCTACGGAGGCGGTTCCAGCTATGGAGGTGGTGCCAGCAGCGATGGCGGCGATGGTGGTGATGGCGGCGATAGTGGAGACAAGGGCGGTAGCGGTGAGAAGGGAGGCAGTGGAAGCGAGGAGGACGAGAGCAATGACGATGATGAAGGCGACGATGAAGGTGATGACGAAGGTGATGATGGCGGTGATGATGGTGGAAATGACGGATATGGCAGCAAGGGATCAAGCAAGGGATCGAGCAAGGGATCTAGCAAAGGCTCCAGCAAGGGCTCCAGCAAGGGATCAAGCAAAGGATCAAGCAAAGGATCAAGCAAGGGATCAAGCAAGGGATCAAGCAAGGGATCGAGCAAGGGATCTAGCAAAGGCGGTTATGGAAAAGGCGGTTCCAGCGAAGGTGGTTCCGATGAGGGCTCCAGCAAAGGCTCCAGCAAGGGTTCAAGCAAGGGTTCAAGCAAGGGCTCCAGCAAGGGCTCAAGCAAAGGAAAGGGAGGCAAGGGCAAGGGAGGCTCCAAAGGCGGTTATGGCGGCGGCGACAGCGGTTCCGGAAGCGATGAGAAAGGAGGTGACAAAGGCGGAAACAGCGGCGAGAAGGGTAACGGAAACAGCGGCGGCGGCTATGGTGGCGGCTATGGAGGCGGCTATGGTGGTCAGAGCGGCTATGCCGGAGATGGCCATGGAGGTTACAGTGGTGAGAAGAGCGGCTATGGCGGTGGCCACAGCGTAGGCTTGGGCGGTGGCTATGGGGGCTATGGCGGTGGAAGGCATTATGCCAGTTTGGAAGACTGTTAATATATTCATACGACCTTTATTCCATCAAACTAGGTTGTTAACTGACGGATGTCTTGCAAGAAATATTTTGCAGGACCGATCACTGTAAGAGACGGATTTTCGTCTTTCAGCCATCCCCTCAAATTCTTCCTAATTTTTGTAGCAAAATGTGGACTTAAGTTCCATGTCATCATTTGCTCTTCATATCTATTTATTCCACTTCTTCCTCAGAGGATTATTTAACTCATTCTTTGTTCGAAACCGCCAAGCCCTCTGGCGTTTAAAAGTCAATTTATGTCGTGTTCTTGTACATTGTCCAGAAGTGTTCCAAACGTAAATTTACTCGTTAGATTTCCTTGTTTATCGTTACACGTTGCATGCTTAGGCTTGGTGCGAACTATGGTTATGGAGAAGTCGGTTGCCATAGGGTGCATCAATACTAAGTGTGCGACGAGTGAGGGTTCGAGTGATAATTTCTTGCTAAAAGCGTTGTTTAATTTAAAAACTTACTCTTGAAATCGTCACTCAACTTTGCCATAAAATCACCTGAAATTTTCTTTAAATTTAACATCATCGCTTTCAAATATCATCATTCTTCTTCTTCTTCTTCTTCTTATTATTATTATTTGTGAAGTGAATGCTGCACTCATTGTTATCAAGATTATGTACCAATGCTGTATTTATATTGCTATTGATTAAAGATTTTTCATACATGATATTCGTGTAGCTGTTGTTATTTGGGACAGTCAAAACAGGTGTTTTACAGAAAATAGCACCATCTGAAAAGTATTATCTTGCACTTTTGTGTTGCACATTATATTCCTGTATGTGCCTTCATATTCTTAAGAGTAAAAAGGAAATGATGTCATCATACACATCTCACTTTTCTCAAAAACAAAATTTAAGAAGGCAGAGGAAATAGAATGACAAATGTAGTTTATTTTCAAAATTGAAAGACTATGAAATTGGACTATTTTCTCAAATGTGCTTTAGGCCGTTTACAGTTTTGTGCCAATTCCAAAGGGTGGTCTTGTCGTAAAATCCTCAAGTTTCACATAATGGGATACCTTTCACCCCATCTGTACCTTAGCCTAGATGTAGCAAAAAATGGAAAACTTTTGTCACTTTTACTATCGGTTTACAGGTGAATTTGAGAGGTAAGAACAACAGCATTTCCGCAATTTTTTTTAGGTCTTTAAAGGGTGTGGACTTCAAAAAAAACCCGAAAGTGCTTCAGGATGGACATGGTCCAACCCTGTTACTCGGAATGGTGACCTATAATTGTGTTATTCGTGACCACAATCAACATAATTAATTTGCTTTTTAAAAGAGTGCATGCCTTAATTGGGTCGCATATCATTTAGAATTATATGTACTAAAGCCTCTTTCATAATAAGCTATAAGAGTTTACTAGTTGACAACGTTCTTTTTTAAAAACGAGAACAATTAGCATGTCTGAAAAAGAATGAAAAAGTTCAATGAAATATATTTATATGCTCAAAAAATTGAAACATATGCTTAACAACTCAGGCGAGCCAAACAAGTCGTAAACCTGCTGCGACAAGATTACTTTCTTTTGCTATTTTTCAATTTTCGCTTCCTGGAGTTTCAGCTTTTAACTAATTTTACATGTTCTTCAACAATTTTTTAAAAAATACTGTGAAATTGGCCAACTAAGTTGCTGCCATGTCCATTTAATTGAAGCATAAACAGTCATTGCCTCGTATGTACATTTTAATAAGAAACAATTTAAATGAAAACAAGGATGGGCTACATATTATTTATTTAAAATAAAAATCCAGCAATCCAGCGGTACCCCTTGTCTGTAAACTGACAAAAAATGATTTTAGTTCTTTTACCGTATTCAAGCATTCTAAAACACGTTGTCTTAAAAAAATTAAACAAATTTCTTGAAAATTACTGTCATAATATAAATACTTAATCAATCTTAAAATTGTAATCAATTTACAAAAGAACTTTAAAATAACTGAACGAATTTCCCTTAACATTGCTTAAGCTTTTAAAAATGTTAGTTCTGTTTGGTTCTGTGGTTTGGCTATAACCACCAAATACAAAATCCCTTCCTGGTCTTGCATTGCAATATCCATATCAGGCATAAAACAAGATAACAGGTTCTTGGAAAGTTACATATTAGGAGATTTAATAAGAAAGCGATCAAATCTGGCATCATTTCAAGCAACCCTTATCATAACAAAAAATAGTCCAACGTAATTCGACCCTTCATTGCCTTCAGGGTTTGTTTGGTCACACGTCTTAGCACGCTGCCCTACAAAGTCCAAAGAGGTAGCAGTCAAGAAAGCAGGCGTGGTCCAATGTCAGAAATTCGGTTTCTCTTTACTACCTTTTCCAGCCAGTTTCCCCTCTCTTTGGAATTCACTTTTTATGGCTATCTATCACAAAATAGATTTAGGTTAATTTTATGGCTGTTTGGAGAAGTCGCTCTTACAGTGTCGTTCACCTACATTAGATACACATGTTGCCGGAAGAAGTCTTCAACATTACATGGATAGTCACAGAAGCAAGTGACAATACTTTACACACTTTGCATAATATCTTAAGCACATTTTAAGATATTGATATTTTCGTCTAGAGTTTTAATAATCGTTTTTACATTAAATCAGAGCACGTCGACTGTTTTATGGACTTCAAAGCTACTTAAAGATTTTGCTTGTTTGTTCATTGTCTTTTTATCTCCTTTTTTTCTCATTCTTTCTTCTTTTCCCAGTTTCAACGTTTTGAATATTTTGGGGGTGGAAGACATTAAGCGAATGGCTAAGTTTCTCAATACATTTTTTAATACATTTTTGAAAATCTTAAAAACGCTGTTGCTCTGCCATTTCTAGCTCTATTCTCACAATTGTTGCTGTTTTCGACGCCAAATGATGCCGTTTTTCATAATCTGAAGTTAAAAATGCAACTTTTCAAAAACAACGTTCGAAAACAGTTCAAAAACCTTTGTTTTTCCGCTTTTTGCTACGTTTTATTTACAAAATTGTGTTTTTTATTTCAGATTCTGAAAGAGGACGTCAATTACGTCTAGGAAGTGTAATGTTACTAGATGGCAACTGTTTGAAGCGTTTTCGTATTTTGTCAATAGGCAGGCACTCTTCATCGCAATAAAATACGGGGGGGAAATTTGAATTATTTTTAGCGTACTGCTGAAACCGTGACGACATTGACATGCACGCAGAATTTTTTGAAAAATGCCCATAATGCAAAACGTCCCAAATGTTAGTCTAATTCAATCGTAGAGGTTTTTGACATGGAAGGAACCTTGAAATAGCAATAATCTAATACTTTTGCTACCATCAACATTGGCATATTGGGTTTTTATTTGCCAATGTAGCGCAGATACCATACAATTTTAGCCTTGAATGTAATTGTTTCTGTTTTAGGGAATTGTTTGCAATTGTTTGCAGTTGAGGCTAAATAAATACCGTTTTTAAATCGTCGTGGACAACGTGTATGCTACATCTTACAGGTAGGATTTAATTTATTCATTGCTTCTCCATAAACTCCAAATTAACCCCAGTGGTAGGCACGACAACTATATTACCGGCAGTTAATGTAGAATGTGATTATTAAACGAGGATTCTTAGGACAATTATGTGTTGCTGATTTGTTTGGTAGTGCACTGGTACAATAGAACCTGTATAAATGAATAACCTATCTAAATGCATAACCCTGAAAACACTGACTGTATACGCTGTGGATAAAACAGATATTGATACATTTAAGGTTGTGGAATACAGTATTTGCTTAATAACAAGACACCATATGAAACAATACTTCGAAATAATAATTAAAACTATGTTTCCTACTACAAGATAATTCTAAACTTTCTAAGCTGCCATGTTTCCGTTTAAAAATAAATATTGTATGATTTGAAAAAATTCGCCAGCAGGGGATCATTTTTGCATTCTTTCAAGGGTTAAAGTAGCAAGTTATTTCATTCATTTAATTGCGTTTTAAGTTGGTTTTGTGACGTTATGTCACATTAAAGTGATAGAGTCTGACTTTAGAAGCAGTGTTTTACAAAATTGAACACATTTCTCTATTCTTCCAAAATTACTTTAAGATTTTAGTCTTTTGAAAAACTACTCGAATTAATATCAGTGGCAACTTGCAAGTTTTCTGTTTGGTTCTTTGATACCTACCGCTTTTCTGATTTCATCAATGGGTTGAATGAGCTGAATAATCACATGATCATCACGTCGTTGAAAACAGCATTTCTACTTCAAAATACAGTAAAGACGTGCTTTCTCACCCTCCTCATGCACGAGTTTACTGGAAATCCGCGTGTCAATCTTTAAATAAACCAAAACATACGTTTCAATATTTGATACTTTAATCATTTACCTCAAATAATTCCCAAAATTGGATTCAAGATGCTCCATCTTCACAGCTTTCTCCGAATTCCCAAATCATATCACAATAGCAATACTTCATGAGTTGACGAGCTGCATATTTTGAAATGGTTTTACAAAACGACGAAAATGCCCTCGTTATGTAGCTGGAACAGGGTTAAGCTATAAGCTTATGTTGAAAATTGTTGATAAATTTCCATGAAGCTTAGACGTTTTTCTTCCTATAATCTGTCGTTATTTTTCCCAGTGCGATCATTAAAAATACCTGAAAGGACTTTTACCAACTTCTGCGAATCAATGATAGGTATGAACTTAAATCAAAGTCTCCCGTTCAAAATTGAATATGTAATATAAATATATATATGCTACGGCGCTTCTCAAGAAATGTCGTCCAGATTTATTTTCTAATAACAACTCGAGTGTTAGAATTAAAGGCCAATTAAAAGGGGGTAGGGGAATGGTCTGCTGTCATGTGGACAAGGGGAGGGGAGGGAAAAGTCATTATGGATGCCCACCAATGATGGTATTTTTATGTTTTTGGATTTTCTTTAAAACCTCGGGAAAGTCGGGAATTAATTATGCACAACTTTGTATTAAACACCAATTTTATGCTGAAATTTTTCTTCGAGGTCAGGAAATTTCGGTTAATTCATGAACTGGTGGCGCAGTTCGTAAGGTCTGCAACTCGTGGGTTTGGCTGTTTACGAGTGTTGTTGGGTTCGAAACCGCAGGTGTCAGGATTTGAGGCGGAGTCGAACTCATTTTATTCATTTTAATAATAAGTTTAAAAAACGGTTAAATTAACGGTGATGTGAATGTGATTAGAGGGGTTTATTAGTTTAAAGGGGTTTATTAGATTAGAGGGGCTATTAGTTTGGAGGGGTAATTAGTTTGGATAGGTAATTAGTTTGGAGGGGTAATTAGTTTGGATAGGTAATTAGTTTGGAGGGGTTATTAGTTTGGAGGAATTATTAGTTTGGAGGGGTAATTAGTTTGGAGGGGTTATTAGTTTGTATGGGGTGTTTAGTTTGGAGGGTTATTAGTTTGGAGGGGTAATTAGTTTGGAGGGGTTATTAGATTAGTCTTCAGGGTTCCCCCAGACCTGGAAAACCTGGAATAGTCAGGAAAGTTAGAAAGACCTGGAAAAGTCAGGGAAAAATGTCTTTTTTGAGAAAAAGTCAGGTAAATTTACTAGAAAAATTGTTGAACTTCTAAAATCTTAAATTAATTTGCTGGACTTTGGAGACCGTGAGGGTAATTTTAGCATGATAAATATACAAATTTTCTGATGTAAAATTGCATTTTTCGAGAATAAAAACCGATTTTCCTGCAGTAAAAAACTAATTTTTTAAGGTAAAAATGCAAATTTTCTGCTGCAAAATTGCATTTTTCGGGAATAAAAATCCGATTTCCCTACAAATTAAAAAACTGATTTTTCTGTGGTAAAAATACAAATTTTCTGCTGCAAAATTGAAATTTTCGGGATTAAAAATGAGATTATTTTTCTTGAAAAATCCACGAGGGAAAAAATGCAATTTTTCTCTAGTAAAAATACAAGTTTTCTGCAGTTTGAGCTGGTCAGGGAAAAATTTTTAAAACCTGTAAAAGTCAGGGAAAACTCAGGGAAGTTGAATATTTTATTTGTGGGGGAACCCTGTTAGAGGGGTTTATTAGTATTTGGTTTGACATGAAACGTCAAAGCTAGCCAGCCCCTGTTTAAAAAAGCAGGCAAACATGTATTACATCTCTGTCATGCATGATTGCCAAACATTTTTAAAGAGCAAAATTCACAAAATTGTGCACATTTTAGATATAAATCAAATTTATTATCTGCGTAACGTTTATTACATCCTTCTTAAATTTGTACTTAATATAAGTTTTTTTAATTTTATTTCAGTGTTGATGTATTGTATACAATAAATATCAAATCGTTCACACAAAAGATTCAAGTTGAAGACTGCTGTGGTTTTCGAATTCATTAAAAATCCAATTGAAAGGGATCATCATAGCCAGTTCTGCTAAACTGAAAAAAACAACTTATATTCCAAACTAATAACCCTTATAAACTAATAACCCCATACCAACTAATAACCCCTCCAAACTAATTACCCCTCCAAACTAATAACCCCGTACAAACTAATAACCCCTCCAAACTAATAACCCCCTTCCAAACTAATAACCCCTCCAATCTAATTACCCCTCCAAACTAATTTTCTCTCCAAACTAATAACCCCTCCAAACTAATAACCCCATCCAAACTAATAGCCCCTCTAATCTAATAAACCCCTTTAAACTAACAAACCCCTCTAATCATATTCACATCACCGTTAATAAATATGAGTATTGATAATCGTAACGGTAATTATGTCCCAGTATTAGCTAACCATAAATCCCTTTTCTAATGCTTCACTTCCAAGTAGTACGGGTGGCCGAGTGGGTGAAAGCGTCAGGCTTGTATTGGCAAGTTTCCGAGTTCGCTCCCCACTGTTAACTATCAAAAAAAAAAAGGAAAGATTCTGCAGAATTTTACACCATAATTCTGAAACGTTTTCGGACGTTAATTACTGCAGAATTCTGATAGTCCTTTTTTGTATAGAAAGACTCTGAAGTGAACAAGATAAGTATAAGTTCCAAAATACGTGTTGATGGGAAGGTGATGGTCGGGTGGTATAACGGAGGACCAAGACGGGAAAGAGCGAGTTCGAGTCAGTGGTGGAATTAAGTTTATTTTGATAATAAATTGTTAAAAAACTAAGATAAGTATAAGTTCCAAATTGCCGGTTGGTGTGTGGTGGGTGGTCGAGTAGTGAAGCTCAGTGCCAGTGTAAGATGGCGATGGCCGCTGTGTGCAAGTTCGAATCAGTGGTAGAGAAGACTATTTTACTAATAAATTAAAAATAAACCGGAAATTAATTAAGAGATAAATATTAGTTCCAAGGGCCAGGCTGAGGTGGAGACGACTGATGATGGCGAGTTCAAATCGGTGGTGAAGTCGAACTTATTTTAATAATAAAATAAAAAACCGGAAGTTATTTAAGAGATAAATACAAGTTCCCAATTGTACTTTGGCGTGAAGAGGATGGCGGAGAGGTAAGGCGGAGGGTCTGGACGAGGACCCTGAGCGAGTTCGAGTCGATGGAGGAATTGGGTGTATTTTTGTAATAAATTTAAAATACCAGAAGTTAATTAAGAGATAAATATAAGTTCCAGATTAGATATCGATGTGAAGAGGATAGCGAAGAGGTAAAGCGGAGGATCTGGACGAGGACCGTGAGCGAGATCGAGTCAGTGGAAGAGTCGGGTGTATTTTAATAATAAAGTTTAAAAAACCGGAAGTAAATTAAGAGATAAATATAAGTTCCAAATATTATACTGTCGTGAAGAGGATGGCGGAGAGGTAAAGCGGAGGACCTGGACCAAGACGAGGTGGAGATGATCGAGAGAAGCGAGTTCGAAACCGAGGATAATCAAGTAAAAAAAATGGTTAGTATATGAAGCGGTGGTGTTGAGTATGTTGTGTGTGTGTTGAATATGTTGAGTATGCGAAGGTGGTGAAGATGAGAGGAGGAGGAGAAGTAGAAGGTGACGAAGAGTAAGAAACCGCCGTGGAGGAGGTTGGAAGGCGCCCGGGGTGATCCCGGGCCTCCAGGGAGGTATGAGAGGCAGAGGTTATGCCAAAATTTTGCGTGCCGTGCAGCC
>JAQGBW010000171.1:0-56585 GCA_034698625.1 Julus scanicus | reverse complement strand
ATGGAAGATTTAGTAATATTTAATTTGAGTAAAAATAAATTCAAGCATACATATTTCAAGGATTTTCAAGAAATTTTCAGGGTTTTCAGGGATTTTCAAGAAATGTAAAGGGTTTTCAAGGATTTTCAAGAAATTCAAGGGTTTTCGAGTACACATACACGACTAATTACCCTTTATACAGGGTGGCCCAATTTCTGATATGTCTAAAGGGCATTCCAAAATATGGGACATATCTATTTTTTACATCCTTGATGTATTTACTAAAGGACCAAATTTCAACCCCATGACGTGACACTTTTTTTTCCAGGTATAAAAACATGTGGTTTTTCCCACAATCCATTCAAAGCCCTTTTACAATACTGAACTTAAGCCCAGACTTAAGTTTGTCTATGCTTATATGGTGTTGTAGATCTGGTTTTTTTCACTTTAGTGCCCCAATGATGAGGGTTGTTCTAAGTGACCCTGTTTAACACGGATCCCCAAGGGTGCTGTTTGCTGCAATTTGGCTTTTAGGTCCATTCATACTTTTATGGTCATTATGGTGGAAACAAGGACCCTTAAGGGCGGTGTTTTTATAACACTTTTAAATCTTGTTCTAATGAGAGGAGCCATGATGACACACGTGATCATTTTTCAATGGGACCAATTCACTTTTACTCCGACTTTTAAGTCATTGTTCATCCCCTTCAAAGGGCATCTAGGAGTCCCAGCTTAAACGGGATTAAACGATTAGGGCAGCCTGTACATAATGGGAAAATTAGGCCTCCTCCTAATCAATGCTCTTCATTCAACATTTTGGCCCTAATTAGTTACCTTCTATAGACTTACATTTACCTCAGGGGCCTTTACACCTTCGAATGCTAATTGCACTATTTCAAAACCAGGGACCTGAACAACTCAATCAATGAAACTGGATACCATATAAAAAAGGGGGACAAAATAACAGAAACACTTGTCGCAACTGCACATATTCAAGGTCGTGGCACTGACACGAGCAATATATATGGGTCGAGAAATTATATATGGCCCATATATGGGCGATATGTCACATATGGACCTAATTTGCAATATATGACATACAGAATATACCCAAAATAATATGAACATGGAATGCTATGGCCCTTTCGGAGTCAATTATGGTCCATCCAAGGTAAAATATAGCAAATACATATATGGCCCAAGAAGTCCAAATATGGCCCTTGAAGAGTCAATTACGGCCAATATATATAGTTTATCCAAGTTTAAATATGGCACAAACATGAATAAATATGGCCCATCCAAATTAAAATGTGGCCCAAGAAGTCCAAATATGGCACAACAAGGGCTTAATATGGCTCATCAATATATAAATATGGATCATCAAGGGCTGAATATGGCTCATCAAGGGATAAATATGGCTCATCAAGGGCTGAATATGGCTCATCAAGGGCTAAATATGGCTCATCAAGGGCTAAATATGGATCATCAAGGGCTGAATATGGCTCATCAAGGGATAAATATGGCTCATCAAGGGCTGAATATGGCTCATCAAGGGATAAATATGGCTCATCAAGTGCTAACTATGTCTCATAAAATGCTAAATATGGCTCATCAAGGGCTAAATGTCTCATTAAATGCTAAATATGGCTCATCCAGAGTTAAATATGCTCATCAAGGGCTAAATATGGTCCATCAAGGGCTAAATATGACCCATAAAGGGTTAAATATGGCCCATCAAGGGCTAAATATGACCCATAAAGGGTTAAATATGGCCCATCAAGGGCTACATATGGCACATTAGGGGTTAAATATGGCTCATCATTGGCTAAATATGATCCTTGATAAATATGGCTCAGCATTGGCTAAATATGATCCTTGATAAATATGGCTCATCATTGGCTAAATATGATCCTTGATAAATATGGCTCATCAAGTGCTAAATATGGCTCATCAAGGGCTAAATATGGCTCATCAAAGGTTAATTATGGACCAACGAGTGTTAAATTTGGTCCTTCAAGAAAAAATTAGGGCCTACATATGACTATATATGAATCATCAATTACTAAATAAAGATCATCAAGGGCTAAATATAGCCCATCAAGGGTCAATTACGGCCCATATATATATTATATTTTATTCAAGGCCCACACATGAATACATATCATGGTTTAAATAATGCCGAAATATATATGTCTCTATATAGCTTTTCCAGCTGGATTTTCGGAATCCGGATTTGGAAATATCTGGAATTCCAGATTAGCTTGGGAGTTCTACTCAATGCATATAGTGTGAGATAGGGGAATATAAAATATCTAGTTTATTTGTCAAATATAAAATGCACTTAATAACACAAGTGGATGATCCGCAATTGATTAAAACGTGATGGAAATTAATTCTGTCTATATTTGTAAGAGGGGAATTCCCCTTTCATTTTGATGACTGCGTTGACCTCAGAAGGGAAAATCCCCTCGTTGAGGAGGTTACGTCATCACCATTAGGTTTAAAACAAGGTCCCACTTTAATAATGAGTCAACGAGAAAGAATTTGGAGCATTTTTAGCAAATGATGGCAAATATTTTAATCAAAAAGACCCTCAAAAAAACAAGAGGAGATTTTTGCCATTAGTCTGAGGATTTTTAAGGGCATTTTCAGGAGCACATTTTCATCCAAAGCATAAAACACACAAAAAACAAACCACATTTTTCACATTTTTAAAACAGAAAGAAAATTCTTCCGACCATCCTTTGAAGAAAAAAAAACCAGACAAGAGTATATATGGATTTCTTCAGGTACTCATTAAATGCCGACTTTGTAGATATGGACAGTTGAAAAGGACTTAAGTGGACAACAACATTATAAAAAAGACAAAGAACGTAATTGTCATAATGTACAGGGTGGCCACCAAAACAGGGGAACCTTTCTATAAATTCCTAACGTGTTTGTTTTTTAATCAAAGTAAATCCAATTTTGCACAAATATAGGCAACAAATACAACTATTTCAATTTGTACTCAAAGTGTCTTTCATCCGCTGCAACACGTGACCAGATGTGGGGACAATTGACAAGTTGATTACTGTTTGATCAAGTTCATCCCAGCGTCCAGAATTCTCTTTGACATCACGAATCTTTGTCCAGTTACTTCCTGGTCACTGTCTTTTTAAGATATTTGTTCGGTACACTTTTTGCACCAAATTCCCCCATGCATGCAGATGAAATAATCAAAGGGGTTCAAAATCAGGGCTATTTGGTAGCCAAAGGGCAGGTGGTAAAAAATCTGGAGTCTCTCGATGGACAATTTAAACAGTTTCTCGAGCGGTGTGTACCGGTGCACCATCTTCTTTTTTTTAATTATGGCACTTTTTCGATTTACGGCCCAAATGTTTTGTTATACGGCCAAAAAAATGCTGTATTGTTAGCATTTTTTTGTAACAAAATAATTGATTCGTTATACGGCTTTTTGCTTTACGGCCAACTTTTCCGGAGCGTATCTAGGCTGTAAAGCAAGGTACGGGTGTACACATTTTTGGTTCACGAACAGGGTTAAATTCGTAAACCGAGGTTCCACTGTAGATGTTTTGTTCGTACGTTTGTTGCCTATATTTGTGAAAAATTGGATATACTTTGATTAAAAAAACAAAAAAATTACGAATTTATGAAAAAGGTTCCTCTTTTTTGTTGTAGCCACCCTGTATATGTGGCCCATATATAGACAATCAAGAGTCAATTAAATATGGCCCTATAAAGATATATATGGGACATATCTAATATATCATATATGGCCTTATATAATTTATCCACCAGGGATTTACAAGTTTTCTTCCATATTTTGACAAAGATCTTCATATATGGCCGTATAAGTTTTCAGAAACAAACAAACAAACATATCTAATATACGTGACATACCTAATATGGCATATATGTCCCATATCTAATTTGTCCACCTGTTTTAATGTGATCTTAAAAAAGTATGTCAAGGGACATCTTGGAATGTGTGCCTTTTTTGCGTAAATTAGCACATTTTTGTGTTTGTATTTTTCCCACCGTGTGGTTTGTTGTGACGATATTTTCCCACATATACGAGTGGACAAGTGCGTCCCAGATCTGAGAGAGTGACCCTCTGTCTCTTTCACCCATATACACATTAGCGGGGCAGTTAGGACCCTTTTTTACGACTGTCCCGTGGGCTTAGGACACCATCATCACCGTTTGAAAAAGCAGGCATTTATATGGCTGGGGTTATAAAATCACGAACAGGTATCATTCCCACGGTAGCCAAGAATTCCCATATGGAACCCAACAGTGGCCCAAACTCATAAGTATATACCTTAAGGACTATATCAATTGACTTCATGTTACAAATGCATGTTAAGGACATGTTAAAGAACCGGTAATTGAGAAAAACTTTTTTTGCTACACACATATACATGTATATGGTTTATACCATGTTGTCCAATCAACCCTGGTGAAAAAAACAATAGAAACCAATAGAGATTTCTATTGTTATTTAGACACTTTATTGATTTTAATTGTTTTATATGGTTAATGTATTGATTTCTATTGACTTCTAGGGTTAAGCTGTATTGACTAAACAATTAAAAACCCATAGAAAACCATAGAAAACAATAAAAACCAATAAAGATTTCTATTGGTTTCTATTGCTATTTGGACACTTTATTGATTTCAATTGTTTTATATGGTTCATGTATTGATTTCTATTGACTTCTATGGTTTAGCTGTATTGACTAAACAATTAAAAACCCATAGAAAACCATAGAAAACAATAAAAACCAATAAAGATTTCTATTGGTTTCTATTGCTATTTGGACACTTTATTGATTTCAATTGTTTTATATGGTTCATGTATTGATTTCTATTGACTTCTATGGTTTAGCTGTATTGACTAATCAATTAAAAACCCATAGAAAACCATAGAAAACAATAAAAACCAATAGAGATTTCTATTGGTTTCTATTGTTATTTGGACACTTTATTGATTTTAATTGTTTTATATGGTTCATCTATTGACTTCTATGGTTTAGCTGTATTGACTGAACAATAAAAAACAATAAAAAACAATAGAAAACAATTGAAACAAATAAAAAATTTCTATTGATACTAATAGAATATAACGTTCCCAATAACAATAAAAATCTCTATTGTTTTTTTCACCAGAGAAAGGCCACATACATGGACACTTGTTGTGCTATTAACATAAATATCAAACAAAATTTGTAAATTTAGATATGGAAATCATGTTCTACTAATTGCTAATTAAATTATAACATATCTAAATGTCACATTAAAAACTTTTAGTTCATCAATCATAAATAATGCCTTTGATAAACAATGATAATGTTATTACCTGTATCTCGTTAATTAACCATTCAATGATATTATTAATGACATCCATTTATCAAAATAAATAGCATTGTATAATTCGAAACTTAAAATACATGTGTATGTAAACGTCAACAAATGCACATGTGCAATATTCAATTATTAACAAATAACGGATGTTGGCTAAAAAAATTACACACCAATTTAACAAACGTGTGAACATGTAAATAATCACATGTGCTAAAATGGTGCTTAAATTGAAAACCCATTGACATAAATCGATCACGGAATGGATTCCAAGGTTATATATGGCCCATATATGGATACATATATTGGAAATTCCAAATGTAAAATATCAGAAATATCTATAATTATAAGTATAATTATTTCAGTTCATCGTATTTCCATCAAAAACTCATTACGTTTTCTGTCTAACAATGACAAATACGAGTTGTTATAATGTTTTTACATAATTTTGCAAAATTCATAGTGTTTCATTTTACCCCAAGAGTAAAATGAGACATTTCACAAAAATTGCTGAAACGTTTAAATTTACAGTATCCTTTAGACTGGTTTGCACCAGAGGAAACACGAGAAAACACGAAACAAAAGCACGGTTTTCAAAACATGTTTTGAACAAACATTCGTGAAAAATTGTCATTTTCAGCGAACATTTCAATGTTTCCTGATGTTTCCTGGCGATCGCTCAAGAGGCGGTCCGGATGTTTCTGATGTTTGGTAGTCAAGGCGCTCTTAAGCCACGTCTCCACTGCATTGAACATTAAGCTACGTTTCCACCAAAAGAAATAAAAACATAAACATCAAACATACACAAAAAAGACTAAAACGTTGTTTTCAGCATGTTTTCCAAACATGTTCCTTTGATTAGGACCGCCTCTCGAGCGATCCCTACGACACATCAAAAAACATCAAGATGTGGGGGGAAAACATATGTTTTCCCCACTTTGTTCGCAAACACTTCTGGACACATCAATCTTTGTAAGTGTATGTTTGTTGTGTAAGTTTTTTGTGTGGTAAGTTTCTTTTGGTGGATACCCACTTTTACACATTGAACATAAAATATGCACATAACATACATACATACATACATTCAAGAAAAACTGGAAACATTGTATTCTTGAACATGTTGAAGAATGCTGACCTGTCTCCATCAAAACGTTCAATAATCCATCAACAAACTCATCCAGTCAACGGCGCTTCTACAAAAGGCTGTGTATGAGTCATGCGATTGGAAAAATGTTGTAAAAACATAATTTTTGGACCACAAATAAGTCATAAGTTTGCGCACACATGATAATAGGCACACATGTTTCTCGCTATTTGTTTCTGCATACCAAGTTCAAAAACATTTTTGTCCAATGTTCAACGCAGTGGAGACGCGGCTTAATGTGTTTGCGAATGTTTCCTCTGGTGCATACCCACCTTTACAATTTTAGATCAATAGGACAATTACTGAATTTTATTAAAAAGTGTCTCAATGCTCCCCAGTCTCGCATACAAATTTTAAAACAAATGGTGAAACTATTTCAAAAAACTCGATGACGGTCTACTCCAGACTTAAGAGGTGTCTCAGTCGTACTTGTAAGTTATTTGGTTCATGTGTGTTCCATTTGCAAGAATGAGATATGTGTGTTGAGGGGGTCGACCGGATCAGCGCTAAGATGACATTTGGATATGGATGAATTTCAGCTAAACTGCTTAAGGAGGAAAACATTTTTTGAAGGATTTCATCCTTGTTAATTCTATGCTTTAAGTACAGATTTAAGTGTCACTCAAATTAATGGACTGAAGAGGGGTTTATACAACTAACATATCTATGCATATCTTTATATTTAGCTCAGATGGGAGTTTTTTACTTGAAATTTGACCATTTCAAATTGAGAAGCATAATTTTGTGAGAAATATGATACTGAGATTATAATGAGAGTTCAACATTTGGTAACATATCAAGGGTGGAAAAAACACCAAACATACTGTATATATTGGCCATGTATGGACTTATTGGAAGTATACAAATATATATATGGAGTATATATGGTGTACATATGGCAATATTTAGGCAAATCGATACATGTCAATATATGGACAATAAATGTCCATTTATAGCCCATCAAAGAAGTAAATATGGTTATAAATGGTCCATCAAGAAGTAAACATGGCTTTATATGGCCAATCAGGTAGTAAATATGGCCAGGTATGGCCCATCATGAAGTAAACATGGCCAGATATGGTCCATCAAGAAGTAAACATGGCCAGATATGGTCCATCAGGTAGTAAACATGGCCAGATATGGAGACTTCACATAGTAAACATGGCCAAATGGATCAAGAAGTAAATATGGTTATATATGGCTCATCAAGGATTAAGCAAGGCTATATATGGCCCATCACGGAGTAAACATGTCCAGATATGGCCGATCAGGTAGTAAATATTGCCCATCAAGAAGTAAATATGGCACATCAAGGATTAAACGGATTAAACATAGCCAGATATGGCCCATCAGTTAGTAAATATATGGCCAGATATGGGACATCAGGTAGTAAATATGGCCCATCAAGAAGTAAATATGGCCATATATATGGCCCATCAGGTAGTAGATATGGTCCATCACGGAGTAAATATGGCCATCAAGGATTAAACATGGCACACAAATTTCTAGATACGGCACATTAAGGACTAAATATGGTCCACAAAAATGATTAGATATGGCCCATACATGTCCGTATATAGCTTTTCCAACCGTGACATGACAGTTGCATAATCGGGGCAAAGAGCTGAAGATTCCAGATGTGCCCCAATTAACCGAAATCCATCAATTGCAACCCTATAAACAGGAAACGCAGCATTATAGTTAAGCCTAAGTCACGCACCCTCCCGTATCTAGTCGAGACCTAGTTGGCAGGGTCAAAGGTTAAAACGATGTTTGCTTCCCTTTTAAACGTCGCACATGTCGCCCATATCCAAATGCCTCGTACATTCACACAAATGGTCCCAAATATGAAAATGATGAATATTGGCGGGTCAAAGGTCATGGCAGCCACTCTTTTGGTGGTCCTCACCTCCTAAGCACTCACGTGGGACCATATCTGTTCCACATCGTTTATTCCACGAGTTATAAGTCTTCCATAATTACCATATATGTAATTGGCACGTGGCCGCCATCTTGTTACTCCCCCAATTATGTGGACCCGAGTTGAAAACACATGGCCAGATCTGAAGTTCGGACCCCCCGCACTTCACTTTAACGCACCAGTTGCTAATCACTTCCTGCGCGCGTTTGGAAAATTTAGAATTCGAGGCAGCCATTTTGTTCTTAGATTTACGATGTCGTATATAAACTTATCTCATGCATATAGGAAGAGTGTTCCATTTAAAATACTCTTGTGGAGAAAATTATATATGGATAATACAATGTATTGCTATATATGTCCAGATATGTCAAAATTCTGGTCTAGCCATATACAGAAAAGCCATACTTAAAGTTATATTGGCTTTATACATTAATATGTGTACAATTTCCGGTCTGGCCATATCTAGAAAGGCCATACATGCACTTTATATAGCCATATATCCAGTTTCTGGTCAATCCATATCTAGAAAAAGCCATATATGCCCTTATATAGTCATATTTGTCTAGTTTCTGGTATAGCCATATCTAGAAAAAGCCATATATGTCCAGTTGCTGGTCAAACCATATCTGGAAAGGCCATATATGCACTTATATAGCCATATATGTCCAGTTTCTGGGCAATCCATATCTAGAAAAAGCCATATATGCCCTTATATAGCCATATATGTCCTGTTTCTGGTATAGCCATATCTAGAAAAAGCCATATATGTCCAGTTGCTGGTCAAACTATATCTGGTAAGGCCACATATGCACTTATATAGCCATATATGTCCAGTTTCTGGGCAATCCATATCTAGAAAAAGTCATATATGCCCTTATATAGCCATATATGTCCTGTTTCTGGTATAGTCATATCTAGAAAAAGCCATATATGTCCAGTTGCTGGTCAAACCATATCTGGAAAGGCCACATATGCACTTATATAGCCATATATGTCCAGTTTCTGGTCAAACCATATCTATAACGGTTATATATGCACTTATATAGCCATATAAGTCCATTTTCTAGGCAATCCATATCCAGAAAGGCCATATATGTCCAGTGTCTGGTCAATCCATATCTGGAAAAGCCATATATGCACTTGTATAGCCATATACGTCCAGGTTCTGGTCAATCCATATCTAGAAAAAGTCATATATGCACTTATATAGCCATATATGCCCAGGTTCTGGTCAATCCATATCTAGAAAAAGCCATATATGCACTTGTATAGCCATATATGCCCAGGTTCTGGTCAATCCATATCTAGAAAAAGCCATATATGCCCAGGTTCTGGTCAATCCATATCTAGAAAAAGCCATATATGCACTTGTATAGCCATATATGCCATGTTTCTGGTCAACCCATATCAAGAAAAAGCCATATATGCTGAATTTCTGGTATAGGTATACATGTATAAAAAGCCATATCAGATTTATCCACCTGTGGACATGTAATGAATTAGTGAGTTAATCCCATATCTGGCTGTCAATTTGTAGAAGATTTACGACGTCGTAATTCGTGTTTTTGATAAACAATTTCTTGCGAATTTTCATTAAATTGCAAATTTAATAAAAAATGTTAAAATGTTAAAATGATGTGAGTCTTACGTTAAATGAATTCATGATTTGTACGCATGGATTATTGCTATATTTTTGTGTTTTTTTTTTATACAAAACGTTGTTTATGTTAATTGATTTTATCAACTAATAATGCTGCTCTTGATTATTTAATTATAAATTAACATTTTAATCATGTTATTAAATTAGACATTTTTATATGTAAAAGATTTTGTGAAAGATTTATTAATGGTAAATGATGTAATTTCAGGGTGGATAAAAGCTATATATGGACATGTATGGGCCATATTTACACCTTTAATGGCCATATATAGCCATATCTAAGCACTGAATGCTTAATTTATCCATGCAAACCATATTAATATCTTCATTGACCAAATATGGCCATATTTACGTTCTTAATTATCATAGTTTTCCACAAGGGAAATGCCATATATGAGTTCATACTTCCATATATGCCCAATTTTTTATATTACCATATATGGAAATTCCCATATGAATGACGAAACAATTTCTGATTTCTGAATGTCCATAAACTTCCAATTTCTTAAAAGTCCATGTATGGCCAATTTGTAAATGTTAACATATTACTGAATGTCCAATTTCTGAAATTACACCATGCGGCCACTTATGGACAGTGTGCCATATTTACATATATGTCCAAGTTCTGAAATGTCCATATATGTCCAATTTTTAGAATTACAACCATATGACCACTTATGGACAGTGTGCCATATTTACATATATGTCCAAGTTCTGAAATGTCCATATATGTCCAATTTTTAAAATTACAACCATATGACCACTTATGGACAGTATGCCATATTTACATAAATGTCCAATTTCTGAAATGTCCGTTTATGTCCAGTTTCTGAAACGTCCGTTTATGTCCAATTTCTTAATTGTGACCAATTATGGACATTATGCCAAATTTACATAAATGTCCAATTTCTGAAATGTCCGTTTATGTCCAATTTGTAAATGTTGACATACTGGTATATATATGTCCCATTTCTCAAATGTCCATATATGCTAAATTTTTGAAATGTCCATCTATGTCAAATTTCTGTAATGTCCATATATCTCCGATTCCAGAAATGTCCATTTATGTCCCATTTATGAAATGCCCATAAAAGTGCAAGTTTTGAAATTACACTATATGACCACTCATGGACAGATGCCATATTTGTATAAATGTCCAATTTCTCAAATGTCCATATATGCTCAATTTTTTAAATGTCCATATATGCTCAGTTTTTGAAATGTCCATATATGTCAAATTTCTGTAATGTCCATACATCTCCAATTCCCGAAATTTCCATTTATTTATAAAATGCCCATAAATGTACAATTTTTGAAATTACACCATATGACCACTTATGGACATATGCCATATTTGTATAAATGTCCAATTTCTCAAATGTCCATATATGCTCAATTTTTGAAATGTCCATATATGTCAAATTTCTGAAATGTCCATATATCTCCAATTCCAGAAATGTCCTTTATGTCCAATTTCACAAATGCTTGTATGTCAAATTTCTGAAATGCCCATAATATATGCCCAATTGTAAATACTGCCATACACAATATTCCCACCCGGTTAGTTGTAATTCTTCCCATATATATATATATTTGGTGTGACTTGGTTGGACCCATATGTCCATGATCCGGTCATTGTCCAAATCCGTGTCCAATTGTTGTGCCCTTTAGCTGCTGCTTTTTCTTTGAATGCAAAGGGTGTTTTTGGGAGGATGAAGAGTGTGTGTGTGCCGCATTGTGGCCGCACTTAAGCCAGGTGAAAATGTTGGCAAATTCAGCCCATTCAAGTTCTCTGTTTGGCCCTTTGTCTCTTTTTATGTTCTTACAAAAAGCCAAAAAAAGACAATTTAAGAAGATACGGGAAGCGATTAGGGCGTTTGTTATACATGAGACGCATTGTTGCCCTACAGGGTGCCCTCACTCCATGCAGGGGGTCACCGCATTCCAATATAGGGCCCTTAAAGACACCTAGGGAAACGAGAGCTTTTATGGCCGATTACTACCTTCTGCATTTCTATACCTTGTGCCTCACCAGATATGGACCTCCCAAAAACACAGTTTGTATATGGGGAAAAAAAAGCCATAACTGTGAGCCATAAAAAAGTAGAACCCAATAAAAAACTTACAACTTCGTGAAAAATGCCTCGATCTAAATGAAATTTGGTACTTACATAGAGCAATAGTGTAGGAACAAAAATGAATTATAAAATGTGTTCAAAATGTTCTCAGGTGGCTTTTACAGAGCCTGGAGTCGAACGCGCCATTCCTTGATTGACGAATCGGTTTTACGCCGGTCGAGTTCAAGCCAAGTTTTCTTAATTCGTAGTTTCGAGGCTTCGATTTGTAAACATTTTCCAGGAGAACTACCCAAATTTTGTAGTCCACTGGAATTGAGTCCGGAATGTTTGGTGGCCAGTGGTCAGGTGCGATGAACCGTGGCGTTTCCGGTTGCCGCAGTTCAACTGTTTCTCAAGCACGGTTCCGTTGTAAAATGAAAAAAAATCCAAAATGTCCGGAACAATTTTTGTAATTGAAAGTTAATCCCTGTAATATTTTTCTTCGATCTTAGGGTCCATTCAAAAATTATGTCACACCTAGGGGGATGGTGGGTTGTTTGTTTTTTGTGACCATTGTGAAAAGGGGTGGGGGAGGTGGTTTGGTAATGTCACATATCATAATCAAAATTTATTTCAAATGGTAAAAAATATGCGGTAATTTTTTTTCATTTTTTTACCATTTGAAATTTTGAATAGCAGTCGGGAAAAAAGATTTGGGCCCTGCAGTGACTTAAAGAATTATTAAAAAAATAATTGGGGGGGGGGAAGAAAGAGGTAATCGACGGGTTGTGACAACATTATGCATTGGGTGTAGTGAAATTTGTGACAGTTGTGACAAATGGGTGGAGGGTGTTTAAAAAGAGGCAAAAAAGTGTGACATAATTTATGGATCACCCCTTAACTCCATGTTCAACAAAATGAATTCTGGTTCGACCATGAGTGCATAAATACCAAAAGACATCAATACCGATTTTCAAAGGAGTCTTTCAATCCAGATCTGAGATTAGGAAGTATTTTGTTCCTGCACTATTGTTCTATGTAAGTGTCAAATTTCATTTCATCTGAAGCCTTTTTCAAGAAGTTGTGATTTTTTTATTGGGTTCTACTTTTTTATGACTCACAATATATGTAACACATGTTATTTTTTTTTCTTAGAATGTGCCACGTAGATTTTAAGCTAAGTATCCACCAAACGGAAACATAAACATACATAAAAACATAAACAAAAAACACTAAAACAATGTTTTAAACATGTTTTTCCAAACATATGTGGCAAATTGTGGGGAAAAACACGAGTGTACGCACCTAACGAAACCTTTGATAAACATTTTAGAAACATGGCGAAGCTTCATATTGGCTGGTACAGCGCTTTTGTCAACGGCTGTATTTCATAATGTAGGACCTAAGTGCTGTACGTCATCAAAAACACTCGTTGGTAAAAGCGCCTTAACACAAACTTTTTGAGGTTCAATGCTCTACGTCATCAACTACGTCACGAAACATTTGAGAAACTTTTTTCCTTTGATCCGGAAAGCCTTTCGAGCGATCGCTATGAAACATCGAGAAACATCAAAATGTGGGAAACAAACGGAGGTTTTTCCCGCATGTTGACAAACACTTCTAGACACATCAATGTTTGTATGTTTATGTTTTTGTGTATGTTTATGTTTCTTTAATGTTTCGTTTGGTGAATACCCACCTTTAGTCCCCATGTGCCGCAACATTCCAAGACCTCGTTTAATTTCGCTATGTTAACATATACTTTGAGATACAAAATGCGAATCTATATTACATTAATCCAGTGCCAATATTTTCTTATTTTTTATGTGATCGGAACAAGTTTTTTTGTTCCAACACTATTGTTCTTTACAAGTGCGAAATTTCATTCAGGCATTTTTCACCAAGTTGTGATTTTTTTTTATAGGGTTCTACTTTTTTATGACTCACAGTGTATATGTTATAGTAGCCATATATGACCACTGCACGTGTTATTAAAATGAGGGGTCCCATTCACGTCGATGTGGGGGATGAACACGTGCGAGGCCCCTAACCACAGCCGCAGGGAGCGATATACAAAATGTTGCCATATTTATACATATACTCTTATGTATGGGAAAACAAGATGGCCGCCTGGATCTGGATCATAGATTAGGGCTTTTATATGAAGAAGCTTAATGAAATTAATCGTCCATCAAGTGAGGTGATGGCCCGCTATTAAATAGGGGGTGACCCTTATTTGAAAAACTGGGGAGATATGGAAGTGGGGGGGGGGATAATAATGGCATTGTTCATCCATATATGGGATCATAATGACTGCTTTCCTATATCTCTTTTCACACAATGGACCTTATTTCACTAAATGGCCCCTGATGTTCCCTCTGGCAGGGTGCCAATTGTACGTGTCACGTGTCAACAAGAGGGACATGTTCCAATATAAGCCCTTAACATCCCCATATCTGTAGCACTGAGTCTTGATCAGAGGGTTTATGGAACGTGTGAAATATTAAGTTTCAAGGACATGTTTGATGGAACCGGATATGGATATAGATGCCATATATGGGATTTTCTATACATAAGAGGTGTGTAAATTAAGTAATGAGACTAACAAGGTAGCATTCGATCTGTCAACAATGGGGATGCAGTGACTTGGAGGGAAGGTAGATGAACACGTGAACGCCTTCAGTACGAGTTTGAACTTGCTAGTCATTTGGTTGACCCTAGCGATTTTTTTCCATGAAACAGTTTTCCTATAGTGCGTTCTAAAAATGAGTGACATCAATGTCGACCAACGGTGTGCTATCAGGTTTTGCTTCAGACTCGGGCAAGGTGCAAAAGTGTTACGGAGTTTGTGACACATGTTAATGGACGATCCAATTAACAATTGTTTATGTTATCATAATCTTTAACCATAATAGGCACTCCTTCCAACATTCAGAAGTCAATTTAATCCTGAGGGATATTTATTACAATTTTTTTTTTATTACAATACCAAGATTTTTGTGGCTTATCATTATTTTGCCCAAAAATAATTTGTCAAATGTTTTTTATAGATATAGAACCAAATTGTAAAAAAAATAAAGTACAACACACAAATACTGCAAAATTATGTTTCAATTTTAATGTTTAATAATCATTTTTTTAAATTTGTGCACTATATTATGATCTCGATATGATCATAAACTTTTTTGGCAAGACTATGTATGATAAGCCACATTTAGCAATAAAATGAGCTGCACATGACTAAGACACTATTTTTGAATGGATCTTGCTCAAAATAGAAACTGAATAGAAGCTTATCAGTAGTTTTTCATAGTTGCAGCTTATATTAAAAATCTTTTATAATTTTTAATGATAATTTTTGCCTGTAGGATTTTTGGTAAACAAACAGCGAGAACATGATAAGCCACAAATTATTTTATTCCTAACTTACTGAGCTCGAATGATACGATTCCTCTTATTCTTCGTGGTACTCTACATCCTGGTCTGTATCATTTTCAAATTCACTTAAATTATCATTATTCTCACCTAATATATCCCTAAAATCAAACAATTTTCGCTGGCGATGCAACATGTTGTCACACGCCATCTTTGCTCGTGGCTTATCATGTTTTTAGTTAAAAAAAGCTGATTTCCATGTGGGCAATAAGATGATTATCTGTATTCCAATTCAATCTAGCAGAAATTTAAGAAGGTAACCAACCAAATAGCTACAAATGGTACTGGGGAATAGTTTAATGTAAAAATTTCATTTTTGGAAAAAGTGTGGGTTTTCACATTGTTGCAATAAGCCCTTCAATTTAAAAAAAGCAGTCTCATTACTTAATTTACACACCTCGTATGACATTTCCCATATATGGGCCATATCTAATTTTTACCACCCAGATCTAGACAGATCGTGTGTTGTATAATAACAGGAGTGAAGGCCAGTGAGTGTCATCCGGGGCTGTCTTAATAATATATATGTTCATTTGCGAGTGTCAGGTGAGGGGTGAGGTGTGTGGGGTGGGTTTGAGGGTTAGGGACACGTGCCATTTTGCCGCGGGGTGGCGCCACCTGCCCCCGAATTACATCGCTTTCCTAACCTGGCAGTGAATGGCAAAACGTCTTCATTCTTGCCCATTCTGCGAATCCGAATGATATTTTCATAATCAGCACGTGAGGGAGACGTTCGCTCCGCCCACTCGCCTCTCATTGGTCGCTGTCACGCGCAGGGGGCGAGCACGAGACACGAGAATTCGGAAAAAAGGTTTTCAAATAATCTGCTGTTTGGCTTATATAAAAGACGAGTATAGAGACGGATTTTCACATGTATACAACTGCCGAAAAACACGTTCTGAATACGGATGAAAATTTAGCCAAATTTTAGAAAATTTACCGAAATTTTGGCGAAATTTAACAGGTTTTTTAAATTTCCCGCCTAGGGTTTTTTTTGGCCGTTTTTCAAAGGTTTTTTTTACCGGATTTTAATGATTTTTACCCAATTTGTTCAACTTTTATGAAAAATTGGAGAATATTTGGTAACAATCTTTATTTCTAAATATGAAAATTTTGTTCCAATTTTGAAAGTTTTGTATGTACATTTTATAAATTTAAAAACTTCATTTTGTGGTCATTTTTCTTTGATTTTCTTAGACTTTCTTTGATATTCTATTTTAATTTGAAACTAAAATGGAAATTTGTATGAAATTTTGAAATTTATGAAGTTTATGAACCTGATTTTATTGTAAAATTTCTGAAATTTATAACTTTTTTTTTGCACATAAAAAATATGAAAGTTTTTAATTGACCATAATACTATTAAAATTGTACTAAAAATTATCAAAAATTTATTACAAATTTTGATAAAATTCACTAAAAATTCATTAAAGTTTTTGACAAAATTTGGGAAAAAAATTATCAGAATGCGTTTTAAATCAACGAAAAATCGAAGATTGCCGAGGACCAACAACTTGCTCGTACAAAAGTGCTGAAATTTGGGAACGGAAATTTTGCAACAGAAATTTTGAACTGAAATTTCCAACGCAGGAAAACTAAGGACAATTTGGACAAGTGAAATTCTGCAAAATTTACCAAGTTGTGAGGATCTTCATCAGTGAAAATCAGTGAAAAATTCAGTGAAATTCGTTGACCATCTTATTACGTGAAGACCTACAAAAGTGAAATTTTCAACGAAATTCTGCAAAATTTACAAACTGGTAAAACAGAAATCGCGAAATTCATCAGTGAAAATTCCAGGACCAAATTTACAAACATAGAAATCTGGATCTTCATCAGTGAAAATCAGTGGAAATTCTTCCAGGACTATCTTATGACGATCGAACTTCAGCGAAATTTTGCAATATCAACAAAATTCTGCAAATTTCACAAACTTCACAAACTAGCAAAATTCACAGAAATCTCGATTTTCATAATTGCAAATCTACGACATCGTAAATTCCAGATCATCATCTTATTAATACGCGATGACGAAAAATTCTGTGAAATTTCGGTAAAATTTCAGTAAATTTTGACCGAATTTTGCACAAAAAAAAGCAACATAGTTCGCCTTTGCGTGTGTATATTGTGGACAAACTAATCAAGTGAAATAACATTGTTAAGAAGAAGACATTCTCCAAATATTTGGAGAATTTGGACATTATAAAAAAAAGAAAAAAAATTCGTGGAAGGAGTCAACTGCAATTTGTGTGAATTAATTCGAAGAAAGAATTTGTGAAACAATTACGACGTCTAAAAGTAATTAATTTGCAAAAACTTGAGTATTTTTTTTCAAATTTTTTTTACTCAAAAAGACATTTTTTAGTGTTGTTTTTTTTGAGTGAAAATTGGACATTTGAAACAACAAGTTTCAATTGTTGAATTTAATCGAGGAAGTAAAGCAAAATATTTCTAAGTCAGAAAAACAGACGCATCATCAATCTAGATCTGGAATTGAATTGTGCGAATTACGAACGAGGAATTACGTGACCAAAAAACAATAAAAAACAAGACATATGTGACGAACAAAAAAAGAAACATTCAATCGGCGGCCATCTTGAATTGGGCATCTGTTTGAAGACGACAGATTGAGACCGCGACTGGCATTAAGGTGGTTTTATTTATAATATATACTTTTTATATTTATACTAACCAAGGGTTGGAAAAGCCATATATGGCCATATATGGATTTTCAAATATGGCCATGTATGGATTTTTAAATGTGTCCCACATGGCCATATATGCATGGGCCAAATTCATCCTTGGAAACCCTTAAAAGCGTCAAATTGCATACAACTATATACTTTTTATGGTTTATACTGACCAGGGTGGAAAATCTATATATGGCCATATATGGATTTTTAAATGTGTCATATATGGGTCCAAATTTATCGTTGAATTGGACACATTTGAGACTAAGTCTTTATATAATGTGGTTTTACTTACAATATATACTTTTATATTTATACTAACCAAGGGTTGGGAAAGCTATATATGGCCATGTATGGACTTTTAAATGTGTCATATATGGCCTTATATGGGTCCAAATTTATAGTTGAATTGGACGCATTTGAGACAATGTGTGGGGGGGAGGGGAGAAATGACTATATATGGCCATGTATGGATATTTTTAGGTGACATATATGGGCCCAATTCAATTTGACACCATATTTAAGTTATATATACAAAGACACCATATTGAGACCGAGTTGCATTAAGGTGGTTTAATTTACAATATGGTTTTTATTTTTATTAACCCAAGTGGAAAATCTATATATGGCCATATATGGGCCAAAATAATCGATTAATTGGACACATTTATGGAAGACGCCATTTGCAGCTTTCAATTTTACAATATACTTTTTTAGTTTTACTAACCAGGGTGGAAAAGCCAGATATGGATTTTTAAGTACGTGTAATGTACATGGCCATGTATTTAATTTGATATGGCCATGTATGGGTCTAAATTTATCCTTGATTGGAGAACTTTACAAGACACCATATTGAGACTTGAGTGGCATTAAGGTGATTTTATTTGCAATATACAAGTTATATATTTTCATTAATCCGGGTGGAAAATCTATATATATGGCCATGTATGGGATTTTGTTCCATACAGAACCCCTTTAATTCAACTAATTGAGAACTTAAGATTAGACAATATAAAGAAGACGTCACAATTTTAACTTCCGATTTTATCAATTTAAAATACGTTTGGTGCAACAGACCATGCATGGACATAAATAAAATTGGACACTTTTTAGTTATATATTTTCCACTTGGAAAATACATACATGTGCCCATATCTGTCCAAATTTTTATCTGTCCATATATAACATTTACAATATATAGCCATATATCCATTCATATATAATTTTCAACCAGGAAAAAGTATATCAAATTTCATATGTTGTTGTACATGTTCAAAAATCCGAAATAGTCAAAGTATAATTATTTTGACTATTTTATTCACTTTTTAAGTAACACAAAACCATTTAAATTTAAATGAAGAACTTGCAATAATTTCTCTAGTTCTTGAAGATCGTAAAAAAATTGCTTTCAAAATTTTACAAAATCCTGTAAAACACTCCAAAATTCCCGGATCACAAAACCACCTTTAAACAACTAACTTTTGAACATCTTCCAAAACTCTGACATACAGATTTTGTTCAAAATTTCACAAAATGCTGTAATACCCTCCAGAATTATCGCACCACAAAACCACTTTAAAAATGCACTTTTTAAAATAATTTCTCCAACCACAATTTCCCAAACCCCAAAACCCCCTAAAATGCATCATTTTCTCACTTTAAGATTTTCCAAACTTGAAAATCCTAAATCACAAAAATCCCGTAAAACCCTCCATAATTCCCAAAGCACAAAACCCTCTAAAAAGACATGATTTTCTCACTTTTAAATCGTCCAAAACCCAAAACCCCAAATAATTTATTTCAAAATTTCACAAAATATTGCAAAACCCTTCAAAAATTCTTGCACTATACATATACAAAACCACCAACTGGCATTATTTTCTCTCTTGAGAATCTTCCAAAATACTAAATACAGTTTTTGTTCAAAATTTCACAAAATCCTGTAAAACCCTCCAAAATTCGCGCACCACAAAAACCCTAAAAAGCATTATTTTTATATTTTCTGACTTGTAGATCGTCCAAAACCAAAAATACAAACAATATTTTGTTTCAAAATTTCACGAAATCCTGTAAAACCTTCCAAAATTCCCCCACCACAAACCCATCTAAAAATACAATAATTTGCATTATTTTATCATTTATAGATTTTAGAAAACCTAAAATCAAAGATACATTTTTTCACAAAATTTCCCAAAATCCCCTAAAACCTCCAGAATTCCCAGAAGCTTTGATATTCCAAAAAAGTCCTTTTCAGATCAAAATAATCCAAAACATTACTCTCCACCAACACTCCCCCCACAAATTATCCAACCATTATTCACTAAAAAACCCTATATCCCTGATGAAAAAACAATAGAAACCAATAGAGATTTCTATTGGTTTCTATTGTTATTTGGACACCATTGATTTTAATTGTTTTCTATGGTTCCTGTATTGACTTCTACTGACTTCTATGGTTTAGCAGTATTGACTGAACAATAGAAAACCATAGAAAACAATTGAAACCAATAAAACCAATAGAAAACAACGTTCCAAATAACAATAGAAATCTCTATTGTTTTTTTCACCAGGTTTCCCCCCACCAAAAACCTTTTAAGTCCCAAGTCAAAGTCCTAACATGGTCCATATGATTTTCCATTCCAGATCGTCCACAACCACCACCACCAAAAAAAAACCTTCCCCACGTCCAAAGTAGCCACGGGTGCTAATTCCCAGCATCGTCATTGAAATAGAAGACAATTTGCCACCGGTCATTCCAGTGGTCAGTGTCCACTGTTCGTCCCCTCGTGTCGCCCGCGGTATTTTTGGGGATATCTGAGGAATTGGAGGGGGAGGAGTAACGAGGAGGAGTAGGAGGAGTATCATCCGGCCATGGCCTAACCTCCAATCTAATCGTCCAGCAGCGCCCTCTACATCATAGTAGGAAGCAGGTTTTTCCCACATCCACACATCCACACATCTTGTTCGCCGAGCAACAGTGGTCGATGTTCGCCGAAGTCCCCTCGGCCAGCTGGGCTTACTTGTTGCCCCTATCGAGAGGTTTTTTCGGTCGTTCGGAAATAGCCGGCTTGACCACTGGATTAACCCTGGTCAACATGGCAATGGATGCCGAAAAACAACAACAACAGCCACTACACTACCCCTATCCAGAATGTAGTATGAGTGGATGTAGTGATACAGATCACAGTCCACTGACCAGTGTCCACTCCCCCATGCGACCAGATTCAACTTCATCCAGTGCATCATCCAGTAATTCGAGTAATTCATCATCACTGGACAGACACAGTCATCACACCACCAGTTCACCAGAAAGTCACCACAGAAGTTCACCGGAAAGTCATCGCAGAAGTTCACCAGATCATCATCGTCATCATCATCCACATCATCATCATCATCACCACCATCATCATCATCATCCACATCCACATGGTCATCACCACAGAAGCAATGTGGTTGTGGAAAGTCACCACGTGAGCAACAAAAGTGTTCTGGAAAGTGATGAGCGCCATAGCAGAAGAAATTCACCAGAGGTCCATCATCCGGAAATGCCCATTGCTAGGCCGGAAGAAGCGGCCGCATCCGGTACTAGGACCCTCAAGTTTTCGATTGAAAATATCTTGCATCCTGATTTTGGAAGGTTGGCGACCGCAGCGGCCCCACCGGCCAAACATCCCAAAACTAAAGTGACCAATGGTTTGACTTCGAGGCCCCATAAAGGAAGCCAGAAAAACACGTGTAAAAGTGGGGATGAAACGGCCGATGATGACAAAAAGGCCCCTGCCAAAAATGGGGGCAAGGACCAGATGATGTGGCCCGCTTGGGTCTATTGCACCAGGTATTCGGACAGACCTTCTTCAGGTAAGGACTCTTTTATAACATCTTTTTCAACTTTTAATCTTGGATGTTTTCAAGTTGGGGGACAACCACTTAGGGCCTTTATTGTTTTGAAAAAATCATGAAATCATGCAATTTAGGATTTGGGGCTAATGGGGATATAACAACACTTAGGTGGAACTTATCTGTAAGGCCTTATTATTGTTTTGGAGAAATCTTTAGACCAGTTTGGGAGTTGGGGCCTTAGAGGACTTGTCTGTAGTGTGTGGTATAAAGAAGTATAATTTCTGTTGTAGTACGCAGGGCTTTATTGTTTTGGAAAAATCATGAAATCATGCAATTTAGGATTTGGGGCTGTTGGGGATAAAACATCACTGATGTGGAACTTATCTGTAGGGCCTTATTGTTTTGGAGAAATCTTTGGAACAGTTTGGGAGTTGGGGCCTTGGAGGACTTATCTGTAACACTTGTTTGTAGTGTGTGGTATAAAGAAGTATATACTTTCTGATGTATATAGTACGCAGGGCTTTATTGTTTTGGAAAAAATCATGAAATCATGCAATTTAGGATTTGGGGCTAATGGGGATATAACAACACTGATGTGGAACTTATCTGTAGGGCCTTATTGTTTTGGAGAAATCTTTGGAACAGTTTGGGAGTTGGGGCCTTAAGAGGACTTCACAACACACTTGTCTGTAGTGTGTGGTATAAAGAAGTACTTTCTGTTGTAGTATATATACGTAGAGCTTCATTGCTTTGGAGAAATTTTGGGACCTTATAAGTGTGGAGAAATTGTAGGACCCTTGTTTTGGAGAAAATAAGGGACCTTAGTTTTGGAGAAAATAAGGGACCTTGTAGTTTGGGAGAAAATTGGGGTGGTAAAAGTCGATAATGATATATTTGGCTATAAGTGGATATGTGGTGTACTATATATGGAAAGGTTTGTGAAAATTGTGGAAAATTGTGGTAATTTTGGAAAAATTTATACAGAGTTTTATATGAAAGGGCCTGGAAAATATGATTATAAATTTGGGAAAATTGGAAATGGTCAACTGTCAACTGGTCTTAAGTGTAAATAATTTGGATGTGGATTCATTTTGGTTTGTGTGGGGTACAAGTTAATGTTGCATGTGGAGTTTCTGTAAAACTTTTAGAAATTTTGATAAAATTTTGATGAAATTTGTGAAACTATTTAAAAGGGAATAAGAAATAGCATTAGAAATTTGGGAAATTTGGTGTCAAACAAGTAAGAATTTATATTTGTATTTTGGATATGATGTGACAATTGATAAATATATTGTACATATAAATACGTAAATAATTATCAGAATATTTGAAAAATCGAGAATATATAGGTCCTTATAGATATAAAGACCTTGAGTGTTTGGGGGAAAAATGCATAATTTTATATATTATTTTTTGGATTTTCTGCATTTTCAAAAAATCTCGTTTTTTGAATTTTTGAAAATGCAGAATATTTATAAAAATTATACATGAAAGGGCCTGGAAAATGGGATTATACATTTGGGAAATTTAAGAAATTGAGTAAAATTGGAAATGGTCTAAGTATAAGATAAATTTATATATGAATTTGTTTGGATATGGTAATATTTAGTGTGGTTTTGGAGAAATTGACAGTTGGTTAAATATTTGAGAAAATTTATAGCAAAATTGTGAAAATACAATGATTACAATTCCCAAAATAACGTAAATTTAACCGATATTATACATATTGTGTAAATATGAATTTGTTGTCAATATTTCTTGGTAATTTTTTACCTGAAAATCCAAGAAATTAACAAAAAATTCATAGAAATAATTCCGAAAAATCCATTGGAAAATTTTCGTAAAAATTGCATAAATAAAAATGTACATGCAAATGTAATAACTGACTATAATATATACAGGCCTTATTGTTTTCGGAATGAGCTTAGGACCATATTGGCAATAATATCGAACGTTGATAAAATGTAATATTACAACTTTTTACGGAAAAATAAGGATCCCCTTGTTTGTTTTTAGAGTCTTAAACATAAATTGTGATAAAAAACACTTTGAAAATATAAATTTTAAAATTAGGTAAATTTAGAAAATTATAACAATAATTTTTTAGGAAGTTTCTATTTAAGTGTTGCAAATTCTCCAAATTTTTAGTATTAAATATATTACATAAAAGTCAAAGAGGAGTTTTCTACAAGTATATACATGTAGTTCACATCAACTGACATTTATTTTCAAAAAATTCCGTTTATGTAAAAATTCTACATGTAAAAATAAACAAAAATTTTATGTTTTCAAATTAATTAGTTATGAAATTAAAATTAAAGGTAAGTTTTTATACTTGATATATACAAAAATATATAATTGTCGACATTTTAGGACTACAGGTAAATTTTGTTTATGCATGGACCCAATTTAGGGACCTTAATAAAAAGCTATAAAAGTAAATTATAAAACAATTTTTTATAATTATTAATCTCACAAATCAATGAATTTGAAAATATTTAAGAGTATATAGAAAAAATACATAAAATCTTTGTTATATTTTTTAATAAATCAAATACATTACAGGTGTATTAATTTTACACCTGAAATTTTCCGGATTAGGCCTTATGTATTATCGGATGTCCTTTAACTAGACTTGCAAATATTAAAAAATGCAAATATTAAAAATAATACCAAATATTAATTTAAAAATCCTGTCTTTCAAAAAACAAAATTAAAAAATATATCAAATTTTCAAATTATAAATATTTTAAAATTTGGGTCTAGGGCCTTTTATAACTATAAAGGCCCTTATAAATTATAAATATCATTCAGGTCCAATTACAAGCTATAACATTAATTATTTGAATTAGTGAAAATAATTTTAGTATAATTTAAAATAAAAACATTCACATTTTTAGGGAAAATTTTAAGAATTAGCATTTTTAGGTTTATGACAGTTTTAGGTCAAAGGGCCTTTAGGTCCTATAATACAGGTATGTCCCGCCTTAAATCCCTCTATAATATCATGATTTTTCAACATTTAGCCAAATATGAATTTCATGAAAAGTTAATTTGTAACTTTTTATACAAATTCAAGAATTTTGAATTCGAAACTATACAATTGAACAGCAGTATTGATTGTTTTATTGTTCATTTGACAAAGGTAAATAATCTGTAAAATGATGTTACTATAAAAGCCAAATATACGCGTTTTTAAAGTAAGGGCCGTTTTGAAATTCCCGCCCGGTTAACGTTTTGTAATTTACGACATTGTGGCAGAAAAGCTACGGAAATTGGGCATCAAGTAGCCTTGACATTAGAGAAAGTCATGGAAATATGCTTGAATGTTAAGCACCTCGGAAATGTCAGGAATCATACTTTAAATCCGTTTAATCTGGAATTTCTAGTCGGAAAATGTTTAAGCCAACAAAAACTAATTTTTAAAAATGTCTATACAATTTTAAAATATCTATATATAGAAATTTTGTCAAACACTTTGCAAAATAATGACATTAGAAAAAGTCATGAAAATGTGACTTTATTTTAAGCACCTTGGAAAAGTCGGGAATTATTCTTGAAATTCGTTAAACAGGAAATTTTTAGTCAGCGTCTGAAAATTTACTTAATTCGGAAAAGTCAAACAAAAGCAATTTTTTAAAAACATCTAGAAATTTTTGGAAACTGAATAATTTGCTAATTCGTCATACTTGAAAATTTAAGCCATGAGTCTTAAATTCTTGAAATATGGTTGAAATTTTCCAAAAATTCGCTTGACACAATGACGATATCAGGAAATATGTGGATCGAAGTTTTATGTTAAAACGGCCTTTACTTTAAAAACGCTCCTGGAAATATGTGCAGACAGATTTAGTTATTATAATATAAAATTAAATAAATGTTTTTAGTATTAAAAATTCTTGTAGGTCCTTTGTATATCTAATGACGCGTTAAGATTATAACAAACGATTTTTCCAAAGCCCAAAATCCCTTATTTAATACGTTTAATCAGACTTTACAGTCCATTGAAAGCCAACATGCGTTAACGGACCGTCAAACTCTTAATCCATCATTAAACTGGTCATGTATAGCCACATCGAATATATCCGGCAATTATATATATGGAAAAAGCTATTATATGGATATACAATCTGTTATATATTTCAATTTTTTAACATTGTATATATGATCATTTAAACACAAAAATACCATTTTTACACACACTATATAAAAACTGTAAGACTTTTATAAAGATTATACTGGTTTTATAAGCATAAAAATGTATAATTTGATATTGTATAAATTGGGGATAATATACTGCATGAATATAAAGTAAAAATAATATAATTTCTATATAATTAATTCTACATATCGTTTCAATGTGGGTATAATTTGTTCACATCGATCTGTAAAATTCCCCTTATATAGATATATATTTTATAAAAATTATACATAAGATATTTGAGATTGTAGATATATTAGGCAAAAATAATATAATTTGTGCATTTAAATTCTACATATCTTTTCAATCCCATAATTTCCCCATGCACACCTGTAAAAAAAAAAATATATAATTTGTATAATAAATTATACCAATCCTTTCAATGGAGGTATAATTTGTCCACACCTATAAAATTATAAGTTCATATAAATAATAAATTACTTTTGAGTAATATATTATTTAAATACATTTTCCATACATTTCTTCGTAAATTTCTTATAATTTGTCCACACCTGGTACAAATTAATTTTAAATATATTATATATTGGGCAAAAATAATATAATTTTTACACTATATTTAAGCTTATATAATAAATTATGTAGTTTACGAAGTGCAATTTTTTCAATTATGCACGAGTATACTTATATAAGTATACATTTTGGGTCACCCATCGAATGTATATTAAAAAATGACTAATTAATCCGTGTAAAAACAATTAGTTAACTGCAGTGAAGTCAGAAGATCATTAAGAAATGAGGGGGGAAAACTCATTTGTTCGTGTCCATGTTGTAGAAAAACAAAAGCATTTTGTTTTTTTGTGTTTTTGTGTCCTTAGGGCTTCCGAGGGAGCTCAGGTGAGTTAGGCCTACATTATATACACGAAGGTTTGTTTAAGGCTTTAATGGCTCATTAACTATCTGAAATTATAGGAAAAACAAGGACAATTGTTTTATGACATGTAAACGCCTGATTAAGCACGTTAGCCATCGATTCAATCCCACTTTACAACCTCTTGTTTTTACAACTGCATGCTCGTTATTTATATAATATGGGCCAGATTACAACTAAGCCTATAAAACTCAAAACACACCCTGTAAATAGGTATACATTAAGGTCACTCGAGTAGGACCCTTGTCAAGAGTTGAAACATGACATGTTTAAAACATGTCTAAATGTTCGAGATTTATTATGTATTAACAGCAATGGGCATGTAAATTCCATAAATGGGCCATATAATATATGTATCCAATCCTTTAGCATGGGATAGCTATACACCAAAACAAGGTAGTATGTCTAGACATGCCCCAATTAACCGGAATCTATATATCCGCATGTAATCATGTCGTCCTTTAATAAGAGCCGCTTAATTGGGCCAAAACAGACCAGGCTATTTGTCCCAATTAAACGGAATCCTTTCGTAAGCCTCCCATGGAATCATATCGTTCTTTAATATGGGACAGTCGCTTAATTGGGCCAAAACAGACCAGTCTAGATTTGTCCCAATTAACCGGAATCTATTATTGTATATGTTTCGTAATCTTCCCATGTAATCATGGTGTCCTTTATCATAGGACAGCCGCTTTATTGGGCCAAAACAGACCAGTCTAGATTTGTCCCAATTAACCGGAATCTATTATTGTATATCTTTCGTAATCTTCCCATGTAATCACGACGTCCTTTATCATGGTACAGCCGCTTTATTGGGCCAAAACAGGCCAATCTAGATGTGTCCCAATTAACCGGAATCCACTGTATTATAAACACAGCCTCCCATGTAATCATGGCGTCCTTTAATATGGGACAGCTGCCTTTTTGGGCCAAACAGACCAGTCTAGATTTGTCCCAATTAACCGGAATCTATTGTAAATTTCTTGTAAAATAATATTCCCATGTAATCATGGTTCCTTTAACATGGGGCAGTCGCTTTATTGTTCCAAAACAGTCCAGTCTAGATTTATGTCCCGATTAACCGGAATCCATTGTAAATTTCTTGTAAAATAATGGAATGATGGTCAGGTTTTAAAATAGAATGTATGCTATTAGGCCAAGGCTTTAGATGTTATCACTCGTGCCTTTGTTTTAAGACTAACATTATTTAATCTTTGTTATATCACGTATAAATTACATAAAAAACCAACTGTCCATTTTCATTGTTTTTTATAAGTTTTTTATCCGCTAAATAAACCATCTGCTCCATTATTTCAATATTGCTTATATCCTAAACAGCTGCACCACTGCATTTATTAACATGTTGCCAGTCAACATTTTAGAACATAAATATGCCTTAAAAATATATATACAAATGTTGCAATTTGTAACAAAATTTGACAAAAAAAAAACATTTTAACAAAAAACATTTTCTTAAAATCTTTTTTTTTTATGTCTTTTTTTTTTAAAAATAAATTTATATTATTTAAATTAATATATACTATATATAAAACAAAGCTTGCTATATATGGAAAATAAGTAGTTTTAAAAGTTTAGATCTGTCCAGTTTCATATCTAGCCATATATGGGAAATATGTATATTTATAAGTCCAGAATGTCCAGTTTCAGATCTGGACATTTCTGGGAAATAGCTTTAAAAGTCCAGATATGTCCAATTCAGATCTGGCCATATATGAGAAACACAGCTTTAAAAGTCCAGTTCAGATCTGGCCATATATGAGAAACACAGCTTTAAAAGTCCAGATATGTCCAGTTTCAGATCTGGACATTTCTGGGAAATAGCTTTAAAAGTCCAGATATGTCCAATTCAGATCTGGCCATATATGAGAAACACAGCTTTAAAAGTCCAGTTCAGATCTGGCCATATATGAGAAACACAGCTTTAAAAGTCCAGATATGTCCAGTTCAGATCTGGACATTTCTGGGAAATAGCTTTAAAAGTCCAGATATGTCCAGTTCAGATCTGGCCATATATGAGAAACACAGCTTTAAAAGTCCAGTTCAGATCTGGCCATATATGGGAAATATAGCTTTAAAAGTCCAGATATGTCCATTTCAGATCTGGCCATATATGAGAAATACAGTCCAGATATGTCCAGTTTTAGATCTAGCCATATCTGGGAAATATATCTTTAAATGTCCAGATATCGAACGTCAGATCTGGCCATATCTGAAAAATAAGCATACATGCAGTAGTTTTTAAAGTTCAGATCTGGCCATATATAAAGAGAAATCCATTTTTTGTTTTATATACACAAGGTCACCTAAAACAAATGGTAATTATTGTATAAAAAAGTATACAAAAATTCTTCCTTATTTATTTTGTAAATTATACTTGTATATAATACATGTATAATGTATATTTTACACAAATGTGCTACATTAAATATTAATCGTGTACTTCCCGGATAATTCCAATTGAAAATTGAGCTAATTATTTCCCCTGCCAATTAATTAATCGCTCGCACAACATATTAAGGCTTAACCCTTTTTCATCCAAGTCATTGGATGAGAAATTAAAATTTCATATTGTATGTTTTTAATTGCAAACACGTGAATTAAAGCCGCTCCTCTTGATATGTTTATTTCTTAATTATTATTGCGGCTAATTAGAAATTAATTGCCAACGGAATCTTCATTAAATTCATAAAAATAAACCCCTCCTCCTTCTCTTCATCCAAATCCTTTTCCACACCACAAAATTAAGTTTTATATACATTTTCATACGTGAAATATGTTAACCCAAATAAATCACGACCCTTAAACGGATGAGGGATAACATATATATAGAGCGTCGTTGCAATTAATAATCCTGCCGCCAGGTGGTCGCTGCCATCTTGTTCTTTTTTTCCTTCTATTTCATTTCTATATTTCGTATATGGTTTATACAAGTTTAGATATGGTAAATTCATGTTTATATTTGACAGCTTTTCCACCACTAGAGGGAGCGCCTTTCTAGTTACGATTCCTGTCGCCATCTTGTTCTTTTTTCTTTCAATTCCATGTCATTTTTGTGTCATCAAAAGCTATATATGGCGATCAATGTCAGATATGGCCAATACATGGTTATATTTAACCAATACATCATATGGCTTTTCCACCTCTAGAGGGAGCGCTCCTTTCTAGTTACTAACCCCGCCGCCATCTTGTTCTTTTTTTCTATTCCATTTTCTTGTTTCTCATCAAAGGCTACATATGGCGCATACATGTTTAGATATGGTCAATTCATGTTTATGTTTGACTAATACATAGCTTTTACATCACTAGAGGGAGTGCCTATCTAGTTACTATTCCTCTCGCCAGGTGGCCGCCGCCATCTTGTTCTTTTTTTTTATTCCATTTCGTTGTTTGTCACCAAATGCTATATATATGGCGCATACAATGTTAGATATGGCCATTCAGTGGTTAGATATGGTCAATTCATGTTTATATTTGACTAATACATAGCTTTTACACCACTAGAGGGAGTGCGTATCTAGTTACGAATCCTCTCGCCAGGTGGCCGCCGCCATCTTGTTCTTTTTATATTCCATTTCGTTGTTTGTCACCAAAGGCTACATATGGCGCATACAAGTTTAGATATGGTCATTCAGTGGTTAGATATGGTCAATACATGATTATATTTGACCAATACATGACGATATATATATATAGCTTGTTCCACCTCTAGAGGGAGCGCGCCTTTGTAATTAAGAATCCCGCCGCCATCTTGTTCTTTTTTTTTCTATTCCATTTCGTTGTTTGTCATCATTTAAGGAGCCTCATTAAGTTGGCCAAACGAGTTGCTAAAGACAATTGCGACGGTGTCTAATGGAGGCTAATGAATTACAAACACTTGTCTTTTTGTCTGCTTTTTGCACTATTTTAATGGAAAAGAGATAAAAAAAAAGTGCCATGAACACTTACTTCTTTTCTACTTTCCGAGAAAACTAAGGGAGGTAACAACAAAAGGGGTGAAAAATATGAGGAAAAATATCACAAAAATTCCCTCCAAACAAACCCATCGTTCGACGCCCTTTGCTTAGCCTCCTAACACACCTCCATATATATGGAATGAGTAACAAAAATAACGAAATAATTAAAGATACATCTGAATTCCTATACATGTTTATGCAGAATTTAGCCACTTAAAATCATTAAATATAATCCGTGCGAGGATATCATGCATGTATGGGCTATTTAAAAGAAAAATTGGTTTTCAGATGGCGATTCTATGGTTAAATATATTCCAAACATGATCATATACGATTCGTACAAGTCCATCCATGGCCATATATGGCAAAATATGTCGTTTTTGGTTGTAAAAAATAGATGTTATCAATTTTTAATTTAGTAAATGGATGATAAAATGAGATAAAACCTGTAGGACCAAAGAAAAGTTCCATTTATTGAACATTTTCATTCTAAAGAAACATTTCATTCGAAATAATAATTCTTTTTATTCCAAATGGAGCCTTTTTATTTCCAAATATCGAACGTTAAAACTCCAAATAGAACCTTTTTTTTTATCCCAAATGGAACATTTAAATTCCAAACAGAACATTTTTATTCGAAATAATAATTATTTTCTTTCCATATGAAACCTTTTTTATTCCAACTAGAACGTTTTTTATTCCAAACAGAATGTTTTTTTATTCCAAACAGAACGTTTAAATCTTAAATAGAACATTTAAACTCCAAATAGAACATTTAAATTCCAAATAGAACATTTTCATTCGAAATAATTATTTTCTTTCCAAAGTAAACCATTTTTATCCCAAACAGAAAGTTTTTTTATTCCAAACAGAACGTTTAAATTCCAAATAGAACATTTTCATTCCAAATACCTGGAACATTTAAATTCCAAATAGAACATTTTCTTTTTAAATAGAACATTTAACTTCAAAATCGAACCTTTTCATTCGAATTAGATCCTTTTCATCCCAACTAAACCTTTACATTCCAAATTGAACTTTTCCATTCCATTACTGGCTATATGTGAATATTTACATTGTAAATTTCCACGATTTTTTTTATAAATAAATCACTTTTCCCTGACTATTAATGGCTTTTCAAGATTTTCAAGACTGGAAACTTAACAAAAATGGTTTTATGAATTTAACTTAAAACAAAACTAAAATACATCTAACTAAAATCTATAGTGCTTTCAACATTTTGCATAATTTAATGTCAACTTCAATAAAATTTTATTTGAAATTTATGCTGTATAAACAGTAGATGACATGTGACAAGCATTTCAAATTAATGACTTTGTACTAAATGTAAAGTAATAGAAATTTATTTACACATTTAACATATATAAAACACATCAATGGTTTTTACCTATTTTTACATGTTTATTTTGTGGTTCGGATAATTAATTTTGATTTATTGAAATAGTTCAAAGTATTTTGGATTTTTTAGTTGGAAATTTGGTTATTTTGTTTCTGAAATAGTAGATGAGGTCGTCAATTTTCAAAATTCTTGATGTGGGCGTATTACAAAAAGTCGGTGGTTTTTTCACAAAAAAATTCAATCAATTTTCTCTTGAAATTAAAAAATTCTCCATGAAAAAATTGCCCCCAAAACTCAATTTCAAAATTCCTGTTTTGTTTTTTTTGTTGTTATTTTCTGAGGTATAGTTCACAAAAAATTCTCAGAAAAACAATTTTAAAGAATGTAAAAAATATACAACATATAAATTTTAAAATAACTGTATTTTTAAACTTACCTGAAATTTATACGAAATTCCTACGTGTCATCAGTAAACATCATTTATAGTTGAAATTTTCCAAAAATTCTTCCAAAAAACTTGAAATTTTCCAAAATGTTGTCCAAAAAAATAAATGAAAATTCCGCTTGTATCGATATCTATAAAAATATAAAATTTTATTAGTTTAATTAACAGTTAATTAACATTTAACATGTAAAACCTTCGTGTAATTAACAATTTGAAACAAGTACGCCCCCAATGCCACCATTTTGACATGTCCAAGAGCAGGTATTGAAAACACGTGCGTCAAAAGACATGTTCAACATGTTATTTACAAGTACATTGAAATAGGAACAAAAAAAAAATACCACGTTTTTGAATTCACAATTTTGTACCACAAGTCACATTATACAAAATGATTTTTTTTAACATATTTTTTTATATAAAAATGGAACGTGAAAACATGAAATGCCTTAAGGGCATACATGTACCATAGCAGGTGTCCATTGGATAAGACCCATCATCTTTCATTATTTGTGTGCCCATATGGATGGATGAGCCCCATGTGTTAAGGGATGACCCCTTAGAATCCCCTTAAACCACAGAGTTCACATGAAGTGGACATGTTCATTATTAATTCGTGTCTCCCACAAAATTTCATGAGGGAAATCCCGCTGTGAGTCAAACAAATGGAGGCCACACACACAAGATAAATTCGTGGGGTGACCAAAACAAGTGGCCTAAGGGGCGCCCCCTTGCGGACAGGGCACACGAGCAGCAGGGGCCCAAAACTCACACATGTATCAACATTTGGGACATTCGAAAAACTATACATTGCCTTATGATGGCAAAATGGGACTATGTATTATTCATGTAATTTGTTGTCATGTAAAAGCAGCATTAGTTTAACATGTAGTATCTGTACAGCTTTCACATGAATTGTCAACATGCTGCTTGAATATCTAAATGAAACATTATTTTAACATGTAATTGACATTATTTTAACATAATTGCAGTATTTTAAAGCATGTAATAGCAGCATTATTTAAACATGTAATGGAAACGCTGCTTTAACATGGTAACAATACTGCTTTCGCGTGTATTGACAACATGTTTCTTGAATATGTAAGTGACACATTATTTTAACATGTAATAGTAATACTTATTTAACATGTAGTAGCAGTATACTGCTTCCACATGAAATGACAACACGTTGCTTGATTGAAAATGTAAGTGACACTATTTTAACATGTAATTGACATTATTTTAATATATAATAGCAGCATTATTTAACATGAAAAAGTAACATTGCTTTTACATGTGTAGTGGCAGCAGTACTGCTTCCACATGAAATGACAACATGTTGCTTTAACATGTACTTGTAACAATATTTTCACGTGTAGTAGCAGCACTGTTTCTACGTGAAATTACAACATGTTGCTTTAACATACAATTTACATTATTTTAACATGTAATTAACATTATCCTAATATGTAAATGCAGAATTATTTTAACAGGTAAAAGTAACACTGCTTTCACATAATGACAACATGATTGCTTTTATACGTAATGGCATCTTTCAATACCACCAATATTTTAACACGTTATTGAAACATGCTTTTAACATGTAATAGCAGCACCATTTTAACATGTGACTGATACATTTTAACATGTATAGTAACAATATTTAAAAACATGCAACAGCAACACAGCTTTAATATGTAATTGGAACATTATTTTAACGTGTAATAAAAACAGTAATTTAACATGAAATAGTGACACTACTTTAACATGTATAGCGAGACTATTCTATCAAGTCTTAACTGCAGTCTAAACACGTGTTTTACACGTTATATTTGTAACATTTTAACATGTTAATATTTTATGGTTTTAATTAAACTATCAACGAGGCAATAAGTCATGTTTAAATGATATAGGAAATAAACATTAAAATAACCCATTAAACATGTACGTGATTCGAATTATTGTCAAAACATGTTTTTTTCATGAATTAGCTAAATTATGCAAATGAGCTTAAATACAGTTCCACCCTTAAATATAAACATAAGAGCAATAAATCAAAACTTATTTGATGTGTTTATTTGTTTTCTATTAATCTATTGACATAACGTGTTATTACTTCTAACGGACGTGTTGCAATGTTCTAAATGTGATATCAAGTTTGCTGAGATTTAATGAGTGAAATTACTGCTTGTCCACGTGATGACCTTAATTTTATATCAATTTAATATTAGGGGAAATATTTTATATTAAAATCGCATAAAATGTGAAATTATATACGAAATACACGAACAATAATTCATGTTTTTATCAAAATTATTAAAATAAATAAATCTGGATATGGACATAAATTCTTCCATTTTTCAATTTTAACTAACCTCCATTTAACCCTTTTTGAGAAGCATAAAAATAAACCAATTGTTAATGAGACCATATTTTATAGGTTAATTAACCTGAAAAACAAGAGAGCCGTGACAAATTGGATTCTCCTTAAATGGGCCGCTTTATTTTAAGAGGCACATTAAAATCCAATGCGTTTTAATGACCGTGTGCGCCAAACTCACATTAAGTATAATCGACGATTAATAATTGTTTTATATGGATTAATAATACATGTATTCCTATTTAATCGTAAAGTATACTATATAGCCATGTAGTGGTTAAACATGGCTATATATGGTTATCCAAAAGCTAAATATGGTTCATATATGGATAAATATGGTTCATCATATGGTTCACTAGGTGGTCAAACATGGATGATTTCCATGTATGGCTATTCAAAGGCCAAATATGGTTCATTGAAGGCTATACATGGTTCCCAAGTCACGTGGCTGTATATGGTTCACACACATGGCTATATATGGTTCATAAGTCAAGTGGCTATATATGGTTCACGCATGGCTATATATGGTTCACAAGTCACGTGGCTATTTATGGTTCACACGTGGCTATATATGGTTCACAAGTCACGTGGTTACATATGGTTCACACGTGATTATATACATGATCCACACTTAGTCAATTATGGTTCACACATGGCTATATATGGTTATTCAAAGGCTAAATATGGTTCATAGATTATAGATGGGCTAGAAATGGTTCACACATGGCTATACATGGTTCACACGTTACGTGGCTATATATACATGATCCATACTTAATCAAATATGGTTCACACATGGCTGTATATGGTACATTCGTGGCTAGATGCACATGGCTATACATGATCCATACTTAGACAAATATGATTCATACATGGCTGTATATGGTAAATTCGTGGCTAGATGTGGTTCACACATGGCTATATATGGTTATTCAAAGGCTAAATATGGTTCATAGATTATAGATGGGCTAGAAATGGTTCACACATGGCTATACATGGTTCACACGTTACGTGGCTATATATACATGATCCATACTTAATCAAATATGGTTCACACATGGCTGTATATGGTACATTCGTGGCTAGATGTGGTTCACACATGGCTATACATGATCCATACTTAGACAAATATGATTCATACATGGCTGTATATGGTTCATACGTTCATTCTAAGGCTAAATATGGTTTACAACTTCTACATATAATGACCAATCAGTGGTTAAAACATGGTTATGCTGAATAATACCACATATGGCCATATACATAACCTAACTTTTTTAATGCTTGTGATTGGTTATTTCGTAGATATGGGTTCCATTGTTAAACATAGATTACGTAATCGTCGTTCTAATTTGGAATTTAGGTTAACCCATTGTTTGCGCGTTGACGTTTTCAACCCGTGTCCTTACACGTCCAATTAGGCCTCAATTTCTCAAACTAAAGATCCATATCTGGCTGTTTCTCTCCCCCATATCCAACCATTAAACCCTTAAACCCTAGCGGCCAAACTGTCCCTTGTTTTTGGACAATGGATGACCAACAAACAAGAAACATTAAAAGGAAGGCATGTAATCACTCCTTGTTCCTTTTTTATCTGTTTATCAAAAAGTAGATTTTGTTGGCCATATATAAAGACAAGTCGGAGGGTCCAACTTGTCAACGGCCCCTTGATAAGCATCGATGGCTTGGCAGGTGGACCCCCTGGTGTCAACGCTGGACAACGTCCAACATCTATATTCAGTTCAGTTCAGGGGATCTGGCGTTTTAGGGTGTCCAACCTGTTGCCACTATTTCACGACAACAACTAGAATTTTAAACGGGTTCTTTTACATGTTTTCAACATGTTAACATGACGTGTTTTCAACATGATTGTTGACCAATATCAAATTTGATAACTTGATTAAAAAGTGTTTATAGTAAACAAAAGATTTAAAAAAAATAGTTTTCAAACTTAATTTTATGATATCGTTTATTCCAAATGGAAGCTTTTCATTCGAAATAGAACCTCAACATTCTAAATAGAATCTCACCATTCGAAATAGAATCTCACCATTCGAAATAGAACGTTAACATTTGGAATAGGATGTTGCCATTCGAAACAGAACCTTAACATTCGAAATGGAATCTTTTCATTCGAAATAGGATGTTGTCATTCGAAATAGAGAATTGACATTCGAAATAGAATCTTGTCATTCGAAATAGAACCTCAACATTCGAAATGGAGCAGTTTCATTCAAAAAAGAATATTTTTATTCCAAATGGAACCTTTTCATTCCAAATAAACCTATTCCAACAAAATATATATGGCCGTATAAAGCCCATATATGATATTATCCATCTGGGAAATATATATAGCCTATGGCGTTTTAACCGCCCTTTTTGGAACAAAATGTGGACTTGGGATTCCTACTCACAGTATATTCCCGGATGTAAAATTTATATATGGCCATATATGTCTAGATTTGCCTAATTTCTTGTCAAGCCATATTTAGAAAAAATGCATATATGGCCCAAAAAATCCACGTCATGAATTTATAATTCGTAATTGAGGTCCAATTACGTTTATCTAACTTAACCTGTTTAATCTGTCCTCACTCCATAAGCCAAAAAAATCCAGATCTAACTTGAATATGTCACAATATGGGGCCTTATTTGGATGCCAGGTCCATTGTGCACAATTTTAAATCACCTTCATTTCTGACATCTGAGAATTGAAAAATGACGTCAATTATACAATTACGTCATTGAACATCTGCTCGGAATCATCCTTTATGCAATTCCCATATCTGGCCATTATCTACGTGGGGGGTGCATCAAAAGTTTGACATGTCATCCAGCACAATACTCGTGCATTGTATACAAATACACAAATTACTTTTTACACCCTGCAAATTAACATGACATTAGATATGAAAGTATGCTTACAAATACAGGATATCATCCTGGGTGGACAAATTATATATGGCATTGGACATATATGGACATATACACACTTCATATATCCATATATAAAAAATATCAAATATGGATTATTAAATATGGGACTATTGTGATTAACTACATGTATTAACTAGCCATACTAGCCGATAAATTGAACCTTTTCATTCCAAATAAACCTTTTTATTCCAAATGGAAGCTTTTCATTCGAAATATAATATATGTTCATTCGTAATAGGATGTTGTCATTCGAAATAAGATGTTGTCATTCCAAATAGAATCTTTTCATTCGAAATAGGATGTTGTCATTCGAAATAGAATATTTTCATTCGAAATAATATCTATTCATTCCAAAGTCCTTTCCATTCGAAATAGAACATTTTCATTCCAAATGGAATCTTTTCATTCGAAATAGAACCTTTTCATTCTAAATGAACGCTTTTCATTCCAAATATGTGTAATGTTTGCATTCCAAATAGAACCTGTTCATTCCAAATAATCGTTTAATTTCTTCCAAAATAAACTTTTTCATTCCAAAAGAAGCTTTTCGTTCGAAATAGAATCTTTTCGTTCGAAATAAACTTTTTCATTCCAAATATAGCATTTTCCTTCCAAATAAACCTTTCATTCCAAATAAACCTTTAACTCCAAATAAACTTTAACTCCAAATAAACCTTTCACTCCAAATAAACCTTTCATTCCAAATACATTTTCATGTCTATATATGTAAATGTCCAATTCCTGATCTATCCATATGCAATTCTCCATATCTAATTCCCAACTTGTATTCTGCTGCTGCTGTCTTATATTAAACAACACGTTTTTAGACATCTTAAACTTAAAATTTGTCACGCGTAAAATATATTCGAAACCGGTATAGATCTCGCTGTGTTGCAAGAAAAGAATAAAAAAAAAAAACACTAAAATATGCGCTTATTTGCAAAACAGTGATAAAAAAATAGTATGAAAATTTACGACTTTGGCATCGAATGATTATGATTAAAATAAAAGCCTAGTTTTTCATAAAAACTAAAATATTCAACTGTTGAAATATTACACCCTAAAAGATTTGAGATCACTAAAAATTGTCGAAAAATTCACGCAATTGCGTAGGCAGTGCTTATAGGTTGCTCCTTATAGATAAGGGGGATGGTAAGGGGAGACCCCTAGCGTGTTTCGGACTAACCCTGATTAAATCACATGCTCAACCAATTGATTTCAAACTTAGAAGGGGGTATATTTTTGCCACACACGTCTAACTTTATATAAGGGGGTGTTCAGGGGAATTTATAAGGTATAAGGTCTTGTAACAATGAAAAACGTTATCTGGGAAAATACCATATCAGAAAAAAACCATGAAATGCGTGGATAAAATTCACAATTAGGCCTACGTTAACCCTCCTTCTTTAGCCCCCCTTATAACACACCCTGAGACCCTCCCTTTATAGACCCCTTAAAAACTCAGATTTAAAGATTTGTCCACATTTTTATATGGGAGGTCTAAGGTTCTTCAAATTCAAACTATGTAAATGTTATCGTTCCTTCACGTTAGATGGCGCTGCCATTTTAGAATTTTTAAACAGGAAGTTTAAAATGGTGTACAAGGACCATACATGTTCCATTTATGGTGTACTCATGTATAGAAACATACCTACATGGTATCCATATGTGATTTTTTCCATCCTGGGCCCAATATGTTCAATGGTCCATATCCATCTTTTGTTCCAATCCCCACTCAATCGTCTACTTGAGCGCCCCCTATCGTGACTCAGCATCCTCGTTCCTTTTTCCTCTTTATTAGATTGTTGGAATGTGTGGAATGTGTTTAAACGTAGCCAATTTCAACGGCGCTGCCACTTTTGTCCTTCTGCTGTATATATGGCATCAGTTCACACATATATATATATATATATATATAGATATGGTTGTGTGTATATATGTGGGGGGAGGGTAGAGCGTATATAAAGCACTTAATGAACATACTTTACATTTCGACGATGCATTGGATGGGGATCACGAGGAAGAGGGGGTTAAGAGGAGGAGGAGGGGGTAAATGATATTAAGAGAGGGATGACAAAATAGGGGGGTGTATTGATTAAGAGAAGGGGATATAAACCTATTAGTATTCATTACAAATAACTGCTTAGCCCTTTGTTAATATTCAATGATGAGGTCATATACACTCGCACGTGATTTTAAACACGGAATGTTCATTAATGAACGACCCTCGTCTAGTCTAGCTAGCTGCCCATATCTTAGAATATTATGATAATATATGCCATGTATGGCCATATACGAGTGGAAAAATTATATATGGACATATATGCTTCAGCCATATGTAAAAATATACTATACTAGACGACAAATGGAACCTTTTCATTCAAAATAGAACCGTTACATTCGAAAGTCCTTTTCATTCGAAATGGAAAATGTCATTCGAATTCGAATGTTTACATTCGAAATAAAACTTGTTCATAAATGGAAGCTTTTCATTCGAAATAGAACCTGTTCATTCCAAATGGAAGCTTCTCATTCGAAATAGAACCTTTTCATTCCAAATAGTCTTTACATTCGAAAGTCCTTTTCATTGGAAATGGAAGCTTTACATTCCAAATAGAACTTGTTCATTCCAAATGGAAGCTTTTCATTAGAAATAGAACCTTTCACTCTAAATGGAAGCTTTCCATTCGTTCGAAATGGAACGTTTTCATTCGTTCTCGTTCGAAATAGAACCTTTTCATTCCAAATAAGAATCTTCTCATTCCTAATGGAAGCTTTTCACTCGAAAGTCATTTTTATTCGAAATGGAACCTTTACATTCGAAAGTTCTTTTCATTCGAAATAGAGCCTTTTATTCTAAATGGAAGCTTTTCACTCGAAATGGAACTTTTACATACGAAAGCCCTTTTTATTCGAAATAGAACCTTTTCATTCTAAATGGAAGCTTTTCATTCGAAATAGAACCTGTTCATTTCAAATAGATTCTTTACATTCGAAATAGAACCTTTTCCTTCGAAATGGAATTTATGGAAATTTATGGCCATATACAAGACCACTGTGGCACATATTCAGACATATAATTTTTTCAACTGATATTATGGACAATTTATGGTAAGAATGCCATATTCCGATTTGTCCATATATCCATCCACCCATATCTAATTTTGTGAAAAGCTGTAAGTAGTCATGACGTCACGCCCATACTTGGCCATATCCACGCATATATGAAAAACGTTATCGTAATTGTAAGTTGTATGCAAATGAGTGTGTTCTTTTTTTTTGCCATATCCAAAAATGCCGTGTTCATTGTTATATATGTTTGCCTCGTCATCCATGCATGGCCGTGGGTCGTGATCCCATCCCACCTTTTCCAAAGCAGCAACCGGTCTAATCAACGCCGGTGGTCCACATTGAAACATCACACGAGTTTAGATACGCCTTATATGTGGCAACAACACAAAAAAACAAGATGGCGGCGGAGGAGGAGGGGGATTATCGTATACATTAAGAACAAGGGGCAAGTTGAATTAATCGATGAGGATGGGCAGGTGGATAGGGGGTCGACTTAAAGAGGTTGGACACACTGACCGCACAATATAAACACACCTGATCCAACCATATATACACCGAAATAATGGGATATGGAGGTAGTGGAACTCTGATATGGATTTTGGAGAACATTTGGGGGAATAGTGTCTATTTGGAATATCAGATATGGCGCTTAATATCCATTTATGGAAGACAAAGTAAAAAAGATTGTAAAATATTCCCCTCATTAGGAAGAGGGGTCAAGAGGAGGAAGGGGTAAATATTTTTTTGAAAAAAACCATGTAGAATGTTGTTTCTATAACATGTACTGTAGAAATAATTAACACGTTTTGATCTGAGTTAACGAACAAACATTTTTTCCCACAAATTAACAAAGTAATTAAAATAGTGAAAATTTAAACCTGAGTTTAAAACCGTTGTTGTAATCTTTTTATTGTTTGTTAAAAATCACTTTTAATTGCCAAAAATTCAGAAAATTTTTCATAATTAATTTATCTAAATTAAGATAATTTAAAAATTTGATAAAAAAAAATTATCCTTAAGATTAGATGAAAGAAAATCTACCGACAATTAAGCTATAAAATGATTTATTAAAACTCAAATTTTAAGTTAGAAATTTATGTAGAACATGTTTTAATGAAGACATCAAAGTTAATTGTATGTATAGTAATTCTAATTCCAAATAGTTAAAATTATTATTTTTTAATTAAATTATTAATCAACACTAAATTAACTTTAATCCGTGATTTTTAAAGCAAAGATTAACTGAAGCGGTTATAAACTAAAATTCTGATATGGCCACATATGACTATACACCTTAAGTCATAAAAAAGTAGAACCCAATAAAAAAAAAATCACAACTTCGTGAAAAATGCTTCGATTTAAATGAAATTTGGCATTTACATAGAACAATAGTGTAAGAACAATAAACTTATTCCGGACATGAGAAAAATCGAAGATTAATAATATCGAAGACTCGAAACTACGAATTATGAAAACTTGGATTGAACTCGACCAGCATAGAATCGATTCATCAATCAAAAACTGGCGCATTAGACTCCAGGCTTGTGTAATTGCCACCTGAGAACATTTTTGAGCACATTTTATGATTCATTTTTGTTTCTACACTGTTGTTCTATTTAAGTGCTAAATTTCATTCAAATCGAAGCATTTGTCACAAAGTTGGGATTTTTTTTATTGGGTTCTACTTTTTTACGACTCACAGTGTAAATGTCACCAATTTGCTAAATATAAGAAACACGAAGTTGACATCTTTCATGTCAAGATGAAAAATTAAGAAAATATTGGATATGACATTAATATCACGCACATGCAGGGGTCATTCATAAAATATATTTTCCATAACCAGTCGTACATATTGATTTCCGGATGAATTTAATATAAACTTGATATGTTTATTTATACGATTTGAATATGTCATTGGCCCCTATCTAATGTCCTGCTAATGGGGATGTTAAATGCTAGATATCTATACTTAAATAAGTAAATAGTCATCAATTGGCATCAATTAGAATTAATTAAGTGCATTGGAATGACAATCTTTATATGTGTGTATATATGGGATGACAGCTCTATTTTACTCAATATAGAGACAAGTGCCAACTAAATTATTGCTAAACATATCTAGATATTATTTGATCCGGAATTTATGGGCGATCTTTAGTTTTTGTGTGAGGCCTAATTTGAACAAAGCCATATCAACATTTTGGTGGAATTAATTAATGTAAGTATGCCAGTGTTGATTGGCTTCCCAATTAACAACACCTCGTTAATTACACCTGGATATAGCCAATATGAACGCGTGGGCTCACGGGAAAATTATAATCGATATATGGTTAAATTGAGATGTTGCCATGGGCTACCAAAACACCCCAACATGGCGGCCATATTTGGGTTAGATGGTATTGTGTTCCCATCATTAATTATTAGACTATAACAAGGGTGAGAGAAGTAGATATGGCCATATATGGTTAGCTATGATCCCTATAAGGTTAAACGTGCACATGGCCCCTAAATGACTATTTATGGGCATTGATTCAAAGGATAAATTTGATGTAGAAATTGCTACATATATATATGGCCATTAGTCGTTAAATATGGTCCCTAAACTAGTCATACTAGCCGACAAATGGAACAGTTTCTTTCGAAACAGAACCTTTTAATTCCAAATGGAACCTTTTCATTCAAAACAGAATCTTTTCATTCAAAATGGAATCTTTAATTCGTTCGAAATAGAATATTTTGATTGCAAATGGAACCGTTTCATTCGAAGAAGAATCTTTTCATTCCAAATGGAACCTTTTCATTCGAAATAGATTTTTTCTATTCCAAATGGAACCTTTTTAATTCGAAATAGAATCTTTTCATTCCAAATGAAACTCTTTCATTCGAAGAAGAATCTTTTCATTCCAAATGGAACTCTTTCATTCGAAGAAGAATCTTTTCTTTCCAAATGGAACCTTTTCATTCGAAATAGATTTTTTCTATTCCAAATGGAACCTTTTTAATTCGAAATAGAAGTTTTCTATTCCAAATGGATTCTTTTTAATTCGAAATAGAATCTTGTCATTCCAAAAATGCATGGCTATTCAAAGCCTATTTCATCTGAAGAATAAATACCATTTATGAAGTGCCATATATATCCATTTAGTAGTCAAACATGGCCGCTACATGACCATATTCAGTGGTTAAATATGGTTTTATATTGCCTTGAAGTGGTTAAATATGGTCCCTAAAAGCCATGTATAGCTACTTATATAAAGCCATATTGGGGCCTAACTTAACCACTAAATGGATTTGTGCATCAAATGTGCCCTTTGAATAGTCATGTTGATGTAATATTCACGACATGTACAACGCCATGTGTTTTCAACCATAAATGGCCCTATATCATTATTCCACCCGGGTACACCATGTGACCATGTTTATGCCACAGGCAGTTTTAAATTTCATTATAAATTTGTTGCAAAAAATGCCGAAAATTGGTAATAACAGCGTGAAAATCTGAGCCCAATTTTTGTGCAAGTTGTGTCCGTATTTGTTGAATTGTGTTGACGTCTAAAAAGAGGAAATTATTAATAAGTTTAAAAAAGGGGAAGTTGAGTCATTTGCGAGAGCATATTTTTCAGCTACTCATCGCGTCCGCCGCCATTTTTATCCCCATGTAGCGTGTAATTTCCACATCTCACGTGTTATACATGTGGCTTTTTTCATATTTTTCCCCTCTTTTTTTGTGGTCCATTTCCTTTTTGGGCACATTTTTCGTTCCACTAACGCCCCCTTTAATAACATAATAACCCTTGACCTAGGCCTAATATATATGTTAATCGAGGGAGATAACATATGGGAGGTATAGGGCGCCACATGGTGTCATGCCGAATTAAAAGGTCAATCAAGGGGTCAAGGTGGAAACATCAACATTTTTGGACAAATATACATGTATGGAACATGGCTTATTCTGTATATGGCTAAATCAGATATTGGACATATTAATTGGACCAGGTTAAAAAATTTGATTTCAACCAGGTTAGAAATCTGATTTTAGCACGGTTAAAATTCTGATTTCAGCCGGGTTAGAAATCTGACTTCAGCCAAGTTAAAAATCTGATTTCGGCCAGGTTAAAAATCTAATTTTTGCCATGGTTATAGAAATCTGATTTCAGCTAGGTTAGAAATCTGTTTTAAGCCAGGTTAACATTCTGATTTCAGCCAGGTTACAAATCTGTTTTCAGCCAGGTTAAAAATCTAATTTTTGCCACGGTTAAAAATATGTTTTCAGCCAGGTTAACATTCTGATTTCAGCCTGGTTAAAAATCTGATTTCAGCAGGGTTAAAAATCTGATTTCAACCATGCATGCAGGTTAAAAATCTGTTTTCAGCCAGGTTAGAAATCTGATTTCAACCATGCATGCAGGTTAAAAATCTGTTTTCAGCCAGGTTAGAAATCTGATTTCAGCCAAGTTAAAAATATGTTTTCAGCCAGGTTTAAAATCGGATTTTAGCCGGGTTGAAAATCTGATTTCATCTATTTCGTGACTATATGTCCCAAATGTATATTTCGTACTAAATGTTAGTACCAAATGTCCCTTAGGCTTAAGTATATATATTTTTAATATATTTTTTTATTATTATAATAACAATTTCTAAGAGCGGCTTGTGTATATAGTTGTTAGTTTGCAAAAAAGGCTTTTTTTTCTTCAATTTGATGATATAATTAAGCTTTAACATTAGCAACAATAAACGTATAAAAGCGTGTTTTTATCTAATGAAATTATTTATTATATAGTAGAGAATGTAAAATGTGTCCGTCAGCTTTAAAAGCCCTCCCAAGACGTTGCTTTTTTTTCTATCTAACCTTCTTATCTCCTGTTTTTACCTGAAATGGATACACGCGTGGTGAATGCAGGTGGCTTTTTCAGGACTTTTTTATAAGGGTTTTTTTTTTACAAGCTTTTCAGTTATTTTTATAACCTTTAAAAAAAAGCTATACTTTTGAAAATTTCTCTGAAATATATATATAAAAGCTGAAAAATTTCAACAAAAACTTATAATGTGATAACCGTAAACTGAACGGAGAATTTATATAAAGGGTGGGGGAAAAAGATGGCATGAGTATTAAGATTTCAATCTGTGGTGAAATCAAACCTTTTTTCAACTCAATTTCTGATATGTCCATATATGAAATTTCACATATACAGGGTTGCCACAAATAAAACGGCGAACCTTTTTTCAGAAATTCGTATAACTTTTGTTTTTTAATCTAAGTAAATCCAATAAGTCTTGCGGCTTATCTTATCTGATATAGTTTGAAAAATATAATTGTATATATGTGAAAAATACAAATGTATATAGGTCTGAAAAATACAGTTCTATATACAAGTCTGAAAAATACAATTGTATATATATGTGTGAAAATACGATTGTATATAAATGTCTGGAAAATACAGTTGCATACACATCTGAAAAATACTTTTGTGTATATATATATATAGGTAGGAAAAATATATTTGTATATATGTATGAAAAATACAATTGAATATATCTGTGAAAATACAATTTTATATTTCTGTGAAAATACAATTGTATATATCTGTGAAAATGCAATTGTAATATATCTGTGACAATACAATTGTATATATGTATAAAAATACAGTAGCATACATATCTGAAAAATATAGAATTGTGTATATGTCTGAAAAATACAATTGTATATATGTATGAAAAAATAGAATTGTATACACGTGTTAATAGTTTGAGGTTAGCCGCCATTTTTTTGTTCTTTTTCCTACCCTTGACCATGACAAATTAAAATAATGTGGGCATAAATAAAGCACACACTTGTATACAACCCTGATTTTTTTGTGTGCCGCCAGGGGGCGTGAGAAATGCCCGATAATAGCTTATTTTACATAGGTCACACGAAATATTTATATACAAGTTAAACATGTCTATAGTAACGCCCTCTTTTGTCCTTCCTAACAACTGTTTCAAAATGGCTGATATTTCAAAAACATACCAATGTGTACACACAGGGTCATGGTCCACCCTTTGCCGTGACCCCATATATGGACACGGACAAAAATATTCGTATATTCCATATATATATATATATAAAACTGTATTTTTTAGACATTTATACTGAAATATATTGCCAAATATGGGTCCTAAGATTTTATAACTGGCTTCCATGCTGTAATTTGTGAAGTTTAGCCCTAACTATTCCCAAATACTTTATCAACCATATCAAATCTCGCAGAATCTCGTTTAAATTTCGTGTGAAAACGTTATTTTCGAGTATGTTTTTTTAGATATGGCGTCAGATATGGTCGTTGTCTGATCACATTGACGCCTTAATCGGCAATCAAATGTCATGACTAGTTGTCACTACCAACAAAAAAAACACTTTCTGGTACCATAAAGTCTGTAACAAATCATTGTTACAATTGTGGAAAAAAATACAATAACGAGGCTATTGGGGCGATCAACCGAAGCCATGAGACTGACCCATTTTTTCTGTAAATTTTGATAAAAAAATCAAAAATTCCCACAAAATTGCCCCTAGTGAGTATTTAAAAAACTTGTGTTTTTTGTTCATTTTGAACCCCAACTTGTTAATGGTGGGATCAAATGGATTTTCTATGACAAGAAGCAAAATGGTTGAAGTTTTACCAAAAAATTTTAAAAAAAAATTTTAGCAAACATTTTGATAAAAATAATCAATTTCCACTAAATTGACACTACAGTATAACTTTTGCCAGACATATTTGTAAGTGGAATTGGGCAGATATGGTCATATGGGATTTTACACCAAATGTCAAATATGGGATTACATATCATGTGTCATATATATGTGATTTTAAATCAAATATGTTATACATGGAATTTGGCCTCATATGCCATATATGGATTTTGACATCAGATGACATGGGTTTCGACATGATGTGCCATGTATGGAATTTGACATGACGTGCCATTTATGGGATTTGACCATATATAGATTTTGACATCAAATGACATATGGGATTCGATATCGTGTGCAATATATGGGATTTGACATCATGTTCCATGTATGGGATTTGACATCAAAGACCATATAAGGGATTTGACATCATGTGCCATATTGGTCCCAAATGCCATATATGGGATTTTACATCAAACGCCATATAAGGGATATGACATCATGTGCTGTATATGGGTTTTGACATCATGTGCCGTATATGGGTTATGACATGTGCCATACATGGGATTTGACATCATGTGCTATATATGAGATTTTACATCAAATGCCATGTATGGGTTTTGACATGATGTGCCATACATGGATTTTGACATCAAATGACATGGGATTCAACATCACGTGCCATATATGGAATTTGATTTGATATATGGAATTCAGACATATACGAATATTATCACATATTTTCATATAAACTACATGTAACTCTCTCCAAACATACCTATATATGTAAAACACGACAGATATGGCCATATATGGGATTAGACATCATATTTGGTAATACACGTTTTCAGACACATGCATGAGACTGCCATATATAAACATAAATAAAATTTTACCAGAAATACCTATATGTAAAATAGGCCTACGCCTTGGGTTTTGCCATATCTGGGATATAAATTGACATATATATAATTTAAGGGTTAGGATGATTATTTCGTGAAAACAAAGGATTAGACAACCATTGAACATTTTTTTTTTACTATTTTATTACACATTTTTAGATGAAAGTGAAAGTGCATATTTTTGAATTTTTTGTTAATTTTTGCTAATTATTTTCCAATTAATTTTTTCTCTCCCAAATTTGCCCTTAATTAAAAGAGAGTGAGATATTTTCTTTTTTGTCACTTCAGGAAAACGTCCCTGGGGTGGCCAAAAAGGTAAGGAATGCAGTCAAAATATTCATAACATTGATTTTGGTGGGATGACGTCATTATTTCCACAAATTGGGGAATTCCATTTTAGGCCCTATATCAAATAGTAACAACAACAACAATTATTACTTTTAAAATATACCTTACCGAAAATAACTTAGGACCCAAAGGCCTTTGTAGTTTAAAAGGCACATAAATCCATTATTAAATCCTCGTCAGTGGAACTAACTAACTAACCGTCCTAACTGCATGCCGCCATCTTGCTTTACTATACACGCAGCGCCACCTGTTAAGAAAAAAACAACGGCGCTTTTACTTGCTGCCCTTATTTTTAATTAGATTGTAAATGATCTAGATTATTTGCACGAGTTAAAAGTCAATTTACACACGTCAGTTTCGTCAGTTCAAAAAAAAAGCTGTGCACACGTCCGGTTTATTGCCGTCCGACATTTATGTGTTACATGTATGAGACATAATATAACAAAATATGTTATTATATATGGAATAAATTACTGTATTTTCAGCACAGATTTACATATATTGTCACTTTAAATATTTTTTCCATATTACAATGTCTATGTTCATAAAATATTCTATATTTATGTAAATTTATGAAAATCCGTATATATGGAAACCGTTGATAAGAAAGATATCCACAAAAGTGTTTTATATATGTATTAGATTATACGTTTTACATATTTCTTACAAGTTGAATTTTAAAATCAATTTAAATATGAAATTAATGGATATGGAATATACCATATATGGGCATATAAAAAAATGAACTTATTTGAGCATCTTATATACTACAAAGTAGATACATTTGTTAGATCAGGTATTGGACTTGTATTGGAATATTAGAATTTGGACAAATATGGGAATATAGAATTTGGACTTGTATGAACTTCAGATATTGGACATCAATGGGCTTCAGATATTGGATAAATTTGGACAAATCAGAAATTAAACACTATTTCGATGCTAAAGGCTGATATGTCCATATAAACCCTGGTGAAAAAAACAATAGAGATTTCTATTGTTTTTCGGACCGTTGTTTTCTATTGGTATCAATATTGGTTTCAAGTTCAATACTTGTCATTATTTATACTTATAAGTGTTCTATAGTTGCCATATATAAAAAAAATGTTGTTAAATCTCGTTTTCTGTATGTTGAGAGCCATATCTCCATTTTGTTACATAGCGAGTGAGCCTCAGTCTGGCGTGCGTGAGGTCGGTTTGTTAAGGGGTTTGAAGTTGACACGAAACGAGTATTATTAGTACTCGTGTAGTTTATCCGTAGCCTTAAGGGATTTTCCCCTCCACCAAATACATAGAAAAAGAGGGGAAGATTAAAGTGTAACGAGTAAAATAGGTAGTGATGCCTCCATTAAATAATAGCTATAGACCTACAGCAGCAACAATTTAATAGAACGCAAACCTCAATTCTCTATACATAAAACACGTGCACCGCAATTCCATTTTCAACAGATTCCATTTTGGAACAGATTTTCGAACGTTTTGCGCGTGACTATCCGCGAGCTGTTGACGGCACTTCCTGCTGACGCGCGCGCGCAACAATTTAACAGAACACAAACCTCAATGCTATTAACAGGGTGGGCCAATAAAAAGTAAGCCAACTTTATAAAAATCATAAAAACGTTATTTGTTAATGAAATTTAATAAAAATTTGTACAAATATTGTTTTTCTCTTTACTTTCGAATTGCCCTCGTTCACGTTCTTTTTTAATGACGTAATCATTTGAATTTGTCTTTCAAAATGGCGTTCATTGAAGAAGAAAGAACCGCGATAGGTTTTTTGAGTAAAACGAAAAATTACAGTGCTAGGCAATTTTTGAAACTGTTTCCGGAGAAAGGTGCTAACTTTGATCACAAATTAAAATAAAGAATTTTTTTGTATCTTATTTAAGTACACATGTACAAGTTTTCAATAAATTCCATTAACAAATAACCATTTTATGATTTTTATAAAGTTATCTTACTTTTTTATTGGCCCACATTGTATATTTAAAACACGCGCACTCCAATTCCATTTTCATTTTTGGAACTGATTTTCGAACGTTTGCGCGCGACGATGTGCGCGCGCTGGAGACGTCACTTCCTGCTAAATCGCGTGCTTTCTTATACTTAAAGGCCTGTAGAGTATATGTTAAAAAAGGACATGTATACGTGTCTCATACATGGGTATACAAGTCCAGATATGAAATTGTACATCTAATTTTTTTATCCGGGATTACATTATTAGGTCATATATGGACATACATTCTCATACATTGCCATTTATTTGACAATTTGAAGCCATATATGGGCATATATGTCCAATTTGTCCATATTTGGAATTTTCCATATATCCACCCACCTTATACAAAGGACAGACAATTCAGTATTTTTGTATGTTGAAGGGCGTTTAAAAACATGTTTATAAAACAATATATAGAATGAGGTGTTTATATATGGCATGTCTCCCGGCCTCAGCCATATCTGTTTGCCTTTGTGCAAATTGTTTTATATGGGGTCGTTCGTTAACCCCCTCCTGAGCCCCTTAACTTTTAAAAGCCCTCAATAAAAGGGCAATTAAGCCGTTATCTGTGCAAACCACCGGTGGTGTTTAGCAAATATATATTACGAAGCGCCCCCAACTCACTTTATATGCATTTTATAGATATGTCTCCCCCTCCCATATCAAAACGCCCCCTTGACGACACACGTAACGTTCTTTACACCATATATATATATATATAGCCCTGATCTTGATCAAGCCCATCATTCATCATTTTGTGGTCAAACGAAAGCACAATATGATCATTAGGCTTAAACGACCCTTAAATGGACCCATATCTATAGTGTGTTATAAGCCAACCATGCACGTATATAGAACATGGTCACGTGGTCTGCATCAACATCGATGACAATGGAATTAGGTCCATTACTCTTGATAGGTTAGGTCATACATTCTCATTTCATACTATGTTGTACTTTTATTGACGCTGGGTGGCGCCACCGTCTAAAATGGGTTCATATAACAAATTTGCACGTTTTAGCCCTGGTGGGGAAATTAGATGGGGCCATATATGGCTGAAAACATGTAGAACCATTAAATATATGCATCGTTTTACATGTCTATTTATAGCATGGTAGACAACTTTTAATAGAACACAAACCTTATAAGAACGCACGCGCTTCAGCAGGAAGTGACGTCAACAGCGCGCGCATCGACACGCGCAAACGTTCGAAAACTTGTTCCAAAAAACGAAAATGGAATTGCAGTGCGCGTGTTTTATCTATATGCACGAGCACTGCAATTCCATTTTAATTTTTGGAATGCATTTTCGAACGTTTGAGCGTGACGATGCGCGCGCTGTTGACGTCACTTCCTGCTAAAGCGCGTGGGTTCTTATAGTAAAGGCCTAATTTATTTTTTATAAAAACGACCTAATTTTCAGACAAAAAAAACAAACAAAATTTGATGAAATATATAAAAAAAAATGTTCATTGTTGAATTTTAATAAAATCTTGTAATTCAATGACAAGATTTTCTCTTCATCTTATTGTGTTTTTTGTGTTCACTTTCCGAACACTTTTTGTTTGAGATCATGTTTGAAGATCCATATCAAGAATTACCGACTTTTAACAATAGGTATTTTTCTTAGAAACCAATGTATTACGAGTTTGTTATTATATTTTCCAGTTGCCCCCATATCTAAAACCCCCGCCATGTATACAATCACCGCCATATATGGCCCAAATAATGCATTATTAATGAGCATGTTTAACAATGAACATGTAATGAGTGACCACATGAGGGCAAGCCTACATTGTCCACAAACAGCGGGCGCCACCGTCGATGAACCCACCCAAGGTGGGCGACAGGTGGCGCCATCAAGCACTAAAAAACAACATAGGGCCGTATATGTTCGTGTCATATATGGACAATGACATTAAATGTTTACAGGCTTGTATATGGAGAAAACAGGCTATTGTCATACATGTTTCCAGACATGTATATACATGTCTTTGTTAAAATGTTCCGGTTCCAAATTGGGACCCGTGTATGAACCTGTCTAAAAGCATATTTTTCTCCGGTCCCAAGCGTATGTATTTAGACAGTTCTACTGTAACAAATACTGTATAATTTGTTCACTTGTATACAACTGTATTGAAAATATATATTTTCTTATCAATATATAGTATTTTCCCCACTTTCGTTTTTCCTAAGAATTTTCTTTTATATTTAACTTATAAGTTTGACTTAATATTTATCTGTTTTTTTCTTTAAAAAATGATAAGCATCAAACACGATTTGTGCGTGAAGGGATCATGACTCGGGTATTTCGGATTAAAATCTCCTTCATTATACATCTAACATCCTGAATGAAAATTTGACAACCATTATATCCATGAATAAGCCTACATTTTCATAATCTTTTAAGAAACAAAAAAAAAATTTAGAAAAAAATTCAAAAATGTAGGTTAGGCTAATCAGAATAATATATGTTGTCAAGATCAACTTTTACTTCGGTATATACAACCCTTATATAATCACCAGAGTAGAAAAATTATATATGGCACATACATGTACAGGGTGGCCACAAAAAGGAAGAAGCCCCGATTTGAACCCCGTTGATAATTCTATCTGGAAGAATTTAGTGCAAAAAGTGTACCAAAATAAGATTCGTGATGTTAGAGTTAAGGGGAATTACAACCCTATCCCTTTTATTGGAAAATTTGCAATGACACTCACAGTCAAACAAAAAAAGATGAAATAAAACTAAAAATTGCTTAAAATAGATTTGTAAATCAGCAAGGTCATGATCGTGTCATTTTTCAAGTTAAAACAGAAGATATTTTAAATTAAATTATTATTTGAATTTTTTAACTCACAACTTGCCTATCTCATGCTGCCACCTGCTGACAGCATGTGCAAAATACTGGACATTTTTCAAACTTGTTTATTAATTTTAAAAAATCTACAATTTTAAAGTGAAAAACAACAATATGATGCCCGTGCTGATCCATCAAGCCACCAAAAACAATTCTCACCCCCACCCAAACTTCCCTCATTCAACTGTGAGTATCTTTGCAAGTCCCACCCATTGAAAAGGATAGGGTTGTGATCCCTCTTAACGTCATCAGGCACATGTGCATTTCGAAAAAATAACAGTGCTGTGGATCACGTCAACGGTGAGCAATGGATGAAGGACACTGAGTACAAATTGAAATAGCTGTTTTGTTCGTATGTTTGTTGCCTATATTTGTGCAAAATTAATTGGATTTACTTTGATTAAAAAACAAAAAAGTTACGAATGTATGAAAAATGTTCCCCCCCTTTTCCATAATCTAATATGGACACATCTGCTAATTAGCACATTAACATACTATATCTTAATGAGCTAATCAACATACTATAAAGCATTCCAACCACTAAAACACAACATATATCCCATTTGTCAAATAAATCTCTCGGTGCCATATTAATAATACACACGTTTGGCTTTTGCGGTTTTGCTCACCAGGGGTATTTTATAGTTCGAAAAAAGGCCCTTTGCCGAAACCGTTGTTTGAAAAGTGGCTTAAAATGGGTTTGGATTTATGATCTGGCTTTGTCTAAAATAGCCTAAACGTAATAATTTGGCCAATGAAGATATGAAGTCCGTGGAAACGTCATTTATCACTCGCTTTTCTCCCAACCGGTTGGGATGAGATAAGGAGGCACGTGCGCGAATGGAACGTCGAGATATCCGGTGCATGGGAGCGCCGTACTGCTGCACGAGGGAGAGTCCAATGTAATATATAGGGAACAGGGGTATTTTATGACATTTTAAAGGCCACTATATATAGTTTTTGGTAAATCAATGTATATAAATTCAAATTGTATACAAATTAATACTCCAATTTTATTTCTTTTGTTCTAAAATGTGTTCTATAATAGGCTCAATGGGCTTAAATGAGTCAGCTATTAATTAATGAGATTATAAATATATCAAGCCCTTTTAATAACTTTAATAACTCCAATAAATTCCAAATTAAGTTACACAGAAAAAGGGTCATATTTTCATGAGTCATGAAATCTCAAATAAGTAATGAGTCATGTTTTATAGGACGATATCATAGAAGGTCCCAAATATTCCATTTTAGGTGCCAAATATTTCATTTTAGATGCCAAATATTCCATTTTAGGTCACAAATATTCCATTTTAGGTCACAAATATTCCATTTTAGGTCACAAATATTCCATTTTAGGTCCCAAATATTCCATTTTAGGTCACAAATATTCCATTTTAGGTCCCAAGTATTCCATTTTAGGTCCCACATATGGTTGAAAACACGTATATATGGACATACACGTCGTTTTATGCATGAAAAAATTGGATTATTACTTAAAATATATTAAATTAAGATTGCCAACTTGTAATATGCCTATATATGCCCCTACCCCACCCTTGATACGACCATATCCACCCAAAAAATAGTATAATTGGCATTATGTTTGTATATGTGCTACGGTGCCGCCCTCTAGTTTCACATAATACGATATTGGTTAATAGGGGTTGACCATTAAATGATTACTATGTAATTACAGGCATTAAATGATCGATGTCAATGATAGGTTAGTCTTAAATATAATCAATAATAAATAGGCTATAATCATGTACTAATCAATTATTTGGTAATCTATTTACATAATAAAATAGGCTGAATTGCTATTAACCTCAAACCCTATCAAATTGTTCTTTTAATTTTCCTTAAAATTGAGCTCTTATACATTATATGAGAATTCATTAAATGTTAAACAAGATGGCGGCTGTATATGTATTTCACATGTGAAGCATCTCCCCATCAATATTTCATGTATGAATTATAGCGTGCAAAACAAAGCATATCTACTCCCCCTTAAACTCCCTATTGCAACGCCCCCTGCCGTCGTTCTATTATTTGATATGGACCCACGCAAAACTGTTTGATTTTCATGTTTGTTGCAAAAATTTCAAATGCATTTAATGCCAATCACCTATCAAACGCAAATGGCGTTCATTCCACAATTCACATGGAAATTACATGAGTTTTATATAAAAAAAAATATACCAAATTGTATATACGTCATACATTCATTATACATACATATAGAGAGATTATAATATGTTGAAGACATGATATAGCAAACGTTGTTCATTATATGGTGAAAAACTTTTACATATATATACATGTCATTTGTCCCATATATAAGTCCATATTTGATATATGTTATAGCGGAGAACGGGGCACAGTGGGACACGGGGCACAGTGGTACAACGTCTTTATAAAATCAGGTTTTATCAGCAACCCAATGCTTTTGAT